>SZWC01002281.1:19825-56024 GCA_023375785.1 Penium margaritaceum
GGGGGGGGGAAGGCGAACAAGGGGGGAAAGAGTGTGAGAGGTGGGGGGGGGAGGAGGAATAAGAAAAGTGTGCGGAAGGTTTCTTACTCGTAATCCTCCAGGCCCGGAGGGGTCTTGTAGCTGCAGTCCCGCATGAATGTCACCACTCTTTGGCGAAGACACCGACTCTGGCTCCTCCCACCGATGCATGTGGCTTGGTATGGGGGATGCAGGAACCACTGAAGTCGTCCGTCGTGGGGTGAGGGAAGACATGCCTTCACGAGGGGATGAGGAGCCAGTCTGCCTTGGTGATTTCGAAGAAGATGAGACGGCAGGAGATGTTGCACCAGTTGAAGGGCTGCGAGATCTATCTCCTCCTCCTCCTCCTCCTCCTCCTCCTCCTCCTCCTCCTCCTCCTCCCCTGGCTGCCACTGCTGCTGCTGATGTTGCCTCAGATGCCTCATCTCTAGAGGACACCTCCCTGCGGCGCCTACTGGACGTGCCAGGTTCAGTGGTATCCTCTGAATTTGCCGGTGTAGGGGAGGTTTGTCTCCCCAGCTGCTCTCCACCCTTCCCCCTCCCACCAGCACCCTCAGTGTTGCTGCTGGAGTGAGAAGACCAGGATGCCGAGAGGGAAAGGGCATTGGCAATAAGGGAGGCCATATTCTTAGAGTCTCGGCGCCCAGACTGGTTGCCTTTTTCTCCGATCGTTTTCTCTCGTACCTTTCTTCCTTCTGCTTCCTCTGTCCCATCCACCCTTCCTCCAGCGCCCTCAAGAGCCCTGTAGGCACTCGAAGCCGAGACAGACGACGATCTTCCGATGGGAGGAGGCATGCTGCTGGCATTTGCAGCAGCTCCGCCAGCTGCTCCCCCTCCCTCCACAGTGGGGGTGGACGACAAGGGACTGAGAGCCCTGTGTGCTGTGCCCCTCTCCTTACCTCCCACGTCTGAAGACGAGGGAGAGGAGGAGGAGTGAGAGGCGGACCTGCGATGCCTGGAGGGTGAAGCGGCATCTGCTGCAGGTACTGCTGCAGCGGCACAGGGCCTCCTAGCTGCTCCAGCAGGTCTGATACCCCACCGTCCGCGGCCACCATGCTGAGACTGAGTGCCTTCAGGCTCATCGTGACCGCTCTCCACCGCAGCAGCAGCAGCAAAACGCTGACTGCGGCCTCTCAGAGACTCCGCACCATTGAACCCATCCGTGTGGCTCTTGGGGATCCCTGCCGTTCCAGCAGGTATCATCGGAGTAGGTGTGAAAGCAGCAGCTCCACTGGCAGGAGGTCCAGACTCCGGAGGCTCAGGCAGAGGCAGGCCCCTGCCTGCCTGGGAGCCACCATCCCGAGAATTTCGTGGCGAGCGATGGCGGCGAGACGCACCCCTTTGACTGTGGTCGGCCGAGACTCCTTCGATGCTTGCAGCAGCTCCAGCAGCCTCAGCCATCGCAGAAGCATGCGGGAGAGTGCCGCTGTGGAGCGGTCCTGAAGATCCAGCACCACCACCACTACCACCGAAGCCACTGCCGCCACCGCTGCCGCCACTGCCGCTGCCGACAGCCACTGCAGCAACCGGCGGCGCATGGAGGGAGGTGGAGGCCTTGAAAGGGATGAAGGAGCGGTAGAGGCGCTTCAGAGGCTCCTTCAGACTGCTGCCGCTGCGCTGACCGCACCCGCGGCCAACAGCCACCACCGGCGCGAGGGCCGCGCACCCCAGCCCATCCCCGGTCTGTGGAGAATCAGGAGAAAGTGGCTGAACAGCCGCCAGTTCTTCCGGGGTGAGGCTGGTGGAGGAGCCCGTTCCCCCACGGCCATGGCGTATAACGCCGCCGGCTGGTGCTGTGACTGCGGAGGTGCTGCTGCTGTTTGGTCGGCTACTGCTGCTGCTGCTGCTGGCGCTGTTGCTGGTACCTCCGGCAGGGAGTGGAGGCATGGAGCTACCTCCTCCCCATGGTGATGCAGACGCAGGGGTCCCACATCTTGAGGAGTGGGCAGACGTTGATGTCGAGCAAGGCGGAGCCATGGCTTGGAAAGGTGGTTTTGGGAAGTTTCCTTCCTTTGGTAGCAAGCTTAGTTAGCTAAGACAGATGCTACACCTTCCAGTGGTGGTTGGAGCTCAGAGCGTCTGCTGCTGGTGCTGCTGTTGCTACTGCTGCTACTACTGCTTCCACTGTTGCTAGAGGGGGAGAGGTGTTGCTACTGCTCCGCCTCCTCCTCCTCCTCCTCCTCCTGCTGCTGCTGCTGCTGCTTCTGCTGTTCTTACACACCTACTGCTGCATGCTTTGCAGCAGATACCGCTGCTTCTATTTCATACGCCCCTGCTGTTGGCTCTAGTGCTGTTAATGTTGTTGGATTCAAAACAATAATTCCTGATGCTGCTGCTGCTGCTGCTGCTACTGCTGCTGCTGCTGCTCCTGCTACTGCACCTACTGCTGATCCTGCGGGTGCTGCTGCTGATGCTGCTGCTGCTGCTGCTGCTACTGCTGCTGCTGCTGCTCCTGCTACTGCACCTACTGCTGATCCTGCGGGTGCTGCTGCTGATGCTGCTGCTGCTGCTGCTGCTGCTGCAGCAGCAGCGGCCGCCCCGTCTGCTACAGATTCTGCTGCTGCTGCTGCAGCTGTTGCTGCTGCTGCTGCTACTGCTCCTATTAGTGCTGCTGCTGCTCGTGCAATCTCTGCTGCCGCGACCGCCGCTGCAGCCGCTGCTGGCAGTGCCAGCCTGGCACTGCCGCTGCTGCTGCTGGTCCTTGAGTCGCGGCCAGCCTCACATGGCCTACGGATCGGAATCCCTCCACGTTCCGGACGTGAGAGGGCGAACGATCTGGTGGGTGGTCAGCCCAGTTGGGTGTGACACCTGGCCAGCTGAGGTGATGTTGTGCCAACGCTGTCAAAGACGACACTGATGAACCCTCGAGAGACCAACGTACTGACTGAAAAGGATTGGAAAATAACGACGGACGATCACAAAGAACAACACGGTGTGTTGTGCACGCAACGCAGCCTTGTCGACCCTGCTCCAGCTCTCACAGCTGCTGCCGCGGCGGCTGCACCTGCTGCTGCTGCTCTTGCCCCAACTGCCGAGGTCCACCCACCACCACGTGGGGCCACGTGCCGTGATGCGATTGTCGCCGGACGCTAGATTACATGATGCCCGCGCCAGTCGCTTTGATTCGTGGGAGTCATGCCGCCGACGGTCGCTCGAATTCGACGCGAGAAACTAGGCCACATACATACATCGGTCAACGGCTTGCTTGCTCGCCTCTCTCTCGCGGCGCGATCGCTTGCGTATTTGGCCGCAGCAGCAGCAGCCGAGAGATGAGAATAGACGCAGTAGTACTAATACTGCGGCAGTAGATTTATCACGGTGCGGACTTCTTGAACCGAGAGGGGTTGGACCTTCCTCCTCCCCTCAAGTACCCCCCACCCCCTTCAGCCGTACTTTCTCCGCCTCGCCTAGCAAGCAATGCTTGCTATATGCTCGGCGAGCATAGATGCGGTTGAGATCCAATCGCAGGATCTGGGTCAATCGCATGCTTCACGTTTTGATCGGATCGGAGTGGATGGAACTTTGCTGGAAACAGGAGGGGTTGGATTGAGCAAGCAAGTAGGCAGTCCGCGTGCCGGCTAGACCGGGCAGAGTCAACGCTCTCACTGACAAAGTTGACTCTGAGAGCCTCTCAGTCCACGAGCTGTGATTTCCGGCGGATTCATCCTTCCCTGTCCGCAGACAAAATGCCCGTCTGAAAATACGTCTTCCAGGCTCCGTCCTGTTGCGGCTACAGCGAAAAACACCTCCGCCGCATCAACCTGTCTCTGAGCGTCCCGCGGCTCGGTTGGCGCGGCTAGTGCACACAGCGTCGTTCGGCCCAGATTTCCTTCCCTCGCCGGTGCCTGCTCCCATCTGCGGCAACCCACTTCCTCCTCCACCATTATTGACTGCGTCAATGCCCCGCCACCCCCAAAATGCACGAGTCGTGGTTGACGCTCCGCGGTGAAACCCATTCGGACGAAAAAAACCGCCCTCATTCCGCCGAGGAGCGCATCGGCAAACCGCCGCGCCTCCCAAGCCGCCTTCGGGCTGCAATTAAACCAGACGGCAGTAACGAAGTCCTCTTTCTCAAACAAATCATTTTGGGACAACAATGCGGAACTGCAGGCTCGCTGCCCAGACGACTAACGCACGATGGGCCAGCAGCCGACTGTCGTGCTGCCCCGACAAACAGCACGCAGCAAAGGGGTACTGGTACAGGTAATGTAATTCTTGCAAGATGGAGGAATGCCCTCCCACCCGCGCTTGCTTGAGCGGACCTCCGGCCTCAATGGGCGATGGCTGTTTTCTGAGCCGCAGCGGACACTGACACTGCAGTAAACGGAGTAACAACCCCCTTGTCCGCAATTCCTTCCCGGCGTCGAGCTTCCCGCAGCAAGGGGTCGCAGCGGCAAATAACCCCTTTCGCAGCAGAGGAGGAGTGGTGTATCGCGTGCGTCAGCCGTGACCACCTCGGGCGGCCAGCCGCGGAAACCAATGGGCGCAGGCAGCGCGGCGGTCAGCCCTGCGAGCACTTCAAGTCACGTCCGGCACTGTTCACACGAAGTCAGGCAACTTGCCTTTGAGAGTCAGCCAGGTCGGCCGACAGTACGAACAGCTGTCCGGCAGTCTGCCGGAACCGTGCTGCCGGACGAGGCGGGCCCCCTGTGTCAACACTTGGCGGTAGTGATTTAGAGAAACGAATTGCGGACTGCCGCAAACTGGGGAGGTGGAGTGGCGTCGATCATCGCTCGTTGCGGACGGTTGTTGGAAGCCGAGTGAAGCTGGATCGTCGCACCGCTCTCGCTGCGGCTTGGAGACGCATGTCAAGAAGTAGGTGATTTGGACGGTCAGGTGTTTTGCTTACTGTGTCTGTGTAACGAACGGACGGGAAGCTTGGCCCACTGGGCCAAAACCGCGGTAGTTGAGGGTCTCCGACCCTCAACTCATACCATCCGTCGCCCCACAGGCCAGGTCCAGTCCAAGCCACGTGGCACACTGGCGCTACATTCCTCCCACACAGGAATGGACCCGCCCACGGTGTCCACCATGGGTATTGAACCCCGGCACTCTGATACCAAATGTAACAAACGGACGGGAAGCTTGGCCCACTGGGCCAAAACCGCGGTAGTTGAGGGTCTCCGACCCTCAACTCATCCCATCCGTCGCCCCACAGGCCAGGTCCAGTCCAAGCCACGTGGCACACTGGCGCTACAGTCTGCTTGTAGTATGAGGAGGCGAGTGGCTACCTCGTNAGAGTCAGCCAGGTCGGCCGACAGTACGAACAGCTGTCCGGCAGTCTGCCGGAACCGTGCTGCCGGACGAGGCGGGCCCCCTGTGTCAACACTTGGCGGTAGTGATTTAGAGAAACGAATTGCGGACTGCCGCAAACTGGGGAGGTGGAGTGGCGTCGATCATCGCTCGTTGCGGACGGTTGTTGGAAGCCGAGTGAAGCTGGATCGTCGCACCGCTCTCGCTGCGGCTTGGAGACGCATGTCAAGAAGGAGGTGATTTGGACGGTCAGGTGTTTTGCTTACTGTGTCTGCTTGTAGTATGAGGAGGCGAGTGGCTACCTCGTGAAGAAACACGCCCTGCAGATGAACCTGACACCAAACAGAAAAAACCATGGTTTTCTAACCAGGACCTTGAACTACCGATAAAAAATGAAACAATACAGCCCAAAATATTTTTAATATTACTAGGGAAAATTTTGAAATGATTTTTTAGAAAGATAGAATTTCCGTCAAGCACATCATCTTATAACATGAGGTGAATAGTTGTTCACCAAAGAAATAGAAATGAATTATTTTTAGCTGATTTTGTATAAATGGAAACGGAGGACACCAATGGGATCAGTGGAGTGATCACAAGAAACTGGTGGGAAAGTGTGAACGACGTGGGAGGCGATAACTCAACCCCGTGGAAAAGGGACTTAAAATTTTTCATGAATTCGAAGAAAAGGGCACAATCCTCAAATCTCGAGAATTGTAAAGCATGTTTAATGTGCTACATGAATATAATGAACAATTTTTTATCAGCTCTCTTCCATTAAAAGATGAAGGTGGTGGAAATGCTTGTGGTGACTGGAGGAGCATGTAAATTCATTTCGTGGGTGGTTTTTCCCAAGCAGAATCCTCAAAGGGCCAAACCGCATGGGATGAGAGAAATTGGGAGTATACTAACATGAGTGGGGTGGAAAAGGGGGGTTTTGTGTAGGGGATTCAAAATGAGCATACAAACTGCTGAGGGATTTCTTCAAGTGAATTTAAACGAGATTATTCTTTCATTAGCCATGTCCAATGCGGTGGAGGAAGACAAACTCTAGAGCAAACTGGCGAGTGGGGAGACAAAAGAACTCTAGAGCTGTCTTACGCCTTGGATTGTACATAACTTGTAGAATCAAGGTGATCGAGTGATAGTGGAACCTCCATCAAGGATTTTTGTCCAGGCAACACATATGGCATCTAGGATTTATGCTGAAATATCATGTAATGACAATGAAGAGGGAGGACCATCTTAGAAACAGATTGCCTACATTGGTCTGTTCTTAGAGGAGTCAATGTTTGCATAGGTCAATACCAAAGAAGGGGGAGTCTTGTTGACTTCTAGACTTTACGTTACTCCTAACAGTCACTTTGCAACAGCTGCAAACTTCTCTTCAAGGGCTAGGCTCGCACATCAAGACGTTATGTGCTCACAGGACTCTTTTGGATAACCAGCCTCCGGGTTTATTTCCTTGGTGTCATTGTCTATGACCTCTCCTATCTTGATTAAGATTTTTTTTCTGCACTTATTTCTTCTCTCGGTTTCTCATCAAAGGGACCAGGAAACCTGCACAGTTTCCGGGATCCGACCAACTCCAAGTGGACCTTGTTTTCCTTTACACACCCAATCAAGTGTGCTTGCGCAACTATGCTGCATGCTTGCCAGGGCCTGTAGAAGAGGATACCACCTCCCCATTCTCTTTGTTCCAACTCTCCTTTGTTTTAATGCAAAGCTTCATTGTATCTTAACAAAACTAAGCAGCGTCTGTTCTATTCTTACATACACAATATTCTCTTTAACTAAGATTGTTGCTCCTAGGGTCATTGTATTCCCACGTGATATCAGAGCATTTGTTAGACCACTCATACGTCCTCCACAATTCAGCTCAAAACAAGAGCAGTAGAGTACCAAAATCTTTCCGTAGCATGCCTTGTTAACGCTGCCATCGTGGCAACGATGAATATTGCAAATGGTAGTAGCAGAAGAAGCAACGGCTTTCTAGGCCATTGCAGTTAACCGCCTCAGAGTTCAATGGCAGTAGCAAGGAGAGAGCATGCTTCTAAGCCCCTAGAAGCAAAATTACTCTCACAAGAATTATCAAAATTAAATTGAGAGTCTTGGGAAGAGTCTCATAGCACGATATTTTGGCACTCTAAGGATCAATTCCATTTCCATATCGGTCTCATACCTTCAAAGGTTTCCTCATTCACCATGTGATAAATGCATGCGAAATGTGGCTTTTTATGGTGTTCTGTGTTTGTTTGAATCTTCAAACAAGTCCCTTGAACTATCCTATGAATGCCTGTTAATGAGGCCTAGCTATGATCATGGATGTCTTTAATTGATGGATCATACAAAGTTGGACATAGCTCTGCATGTTGGCTAACTTTAATCTAGCCGACAGAGCTATCTCCAATGGAAATTTTGATATAGTGGCTGGCTCTCTAGATGACCTTCGATGGTGCAGGAAACAATTGTCTGTGATCTATTCATGATCATCGAGGGTGGAGGTTTATTTGTCTTCACCTTTGGCTACTCTTCATATTGGTGAACCCATACAAATGGTCTCTCACGGTGGGGATCCCTGCCCGTCCGGTTAAATGACTGCACATTCGTTCGGCCGGTTGAGATGCACCTATTGGGCCATAGAAATCCAACTTGGGATCGTCTTTGCAACAAGTGATACATGGCAATGTCGACTTTGTGTAAAAGAAGAATATTTATTCTTCCCTCTTCACGGGCATTTAAGATATTTGTGCACTCTAAGCTTCTCGGACAGACACAAACAAGTGACTGACCTCTGAATTCGACAATCTACCTCAAGCCAACTCATGTTTGGCGTGTTTGTACTGATTCCTACCTCCTTCAACGTAGTTCAAGAAACCTAACAACCCCATGCCACACCGTGATTTGACATGATCTCCTTTTTTAGACCTGTCCATTTTGTCACCTTCGCCTACCCCGATACACCAATTCTTCCACCTCGTCCATGGGCCTCTTCACCATTGACTTTTCAGTGGCATAACAATGCACCTCAACCTGCGGACATTGATTTTTCAATCATCCTCAGTTTGATTCATTCCATGAAGACTGAACACCATGCATACTTACGTGTGCAGTTGCATCATTTTCACAAAGATGGTGAGCGCAATAATTCTCATTCACTTCCATATGGGGAATCATCTCAGTAACATGCCCAGTCTGGGAGAAGCACTGGGCTACCCTCCTCCCCTTTGCTCCTGTGTCCATGCGTGGATCTATTTCTCCCATGTTGATGGAGATGCCCAGTCGGCGTAATGCAAGCCGTGAAGCATCGTGAAGACCTGTTCAACAAGACCGACAACACCAGCTTCATGTGATCCCATTGTGCAGCAGCCCACCATCCCATGGAGAGAAGCATGGTAGAGAGAGGAGTGGCACCCATCCCTTTAGTCGTGATATCGTGAATGATGACAAAAACTAGAACAGTCACCTGGTGGTCCCTCTCTCCATCTGATACCCGGCATATTTCTCCATATGCATCATAAGCTTCTTTGTGGACAAGGACCTCCCCTTTTGGCCATTGCATTTGATTGGCTTGAGGAAGCCATTGGTCATGCCAGACCAACTGCAAAACTCCCTCCTTGGATCCTCGTACATGATATCAACATGGCTGTACGTGGATGGAGCTTCAAGTCTGCAAGCCCCTCTGGAACTGCAAGGGAATTTTTTCCTTTTCAATGTCCAGTTGCACGTTCACCGTAAATGAACGATACGATGGCTCACTGTCCACAAAATCAACGGGGATCAGGACATCTCCATCCTCATCAATTTTTAGATGTTCCGTGTTCGTCATAACATCAGCAATCTCTTCTATGTTTTCCTCTAAGTTGTCCAAACACGGGACCTATGGGACCATGTCTACTCCAAGACCATGAACAATGCATCCATTAACTTGGGGATAGTGCACTTGCTGGACAATCATCATGAAAAATTCACAAGAGACCAGTTTGTGCATGACCTCGACCGTGTGGTCAACATCAGGGGGGGGGAGACATCCTTGCCCCACCCAAACTCTAAGCACGTCATCAGCATGGTTCAAGCAATTACAGTTTTCATTGGATGCAGCCCCTAGCACAAGGCCTCCACTGAGGCCTACTTCCTCTCCAACCACCAAATTCCCTAGGGCAAGATCAATGTGGACAGTCACACAAGGTGGAATGTCAACTTCACCACACTGTAGTTTGCCCTTGAACATCGTGATCCGCTAAAGAATTGGTCGAGCATCGTCAGCAAAGATGGCATACTTATGTCAGGCTCGTAGTGGCTTACCATATGTTGCAGTGCACATACGTTGGAGCCAGTAAAAATACGAAAGATGAGATATATGGAGACACCATCCCCACGCTCTCCCGGATTGCCTCCTAAATAGTGCTGACACGTGGTAGGCGGCTGTACAGAGAGGTTTTCAAGCATGTGATGTTGTGTCCGTCGCAACCGAAGAGTTGCATGTAGTATAATGCTCCTTGGCCTCCTCATTCATGAAGGCGGTCAAGCATGTCCGCTCCTACTACATGCTGAATGGAAATTTCCAGTACTTAGGCAACTTTCTTGGATCGGCACTTCAACAAGGACTACATCGAGGAGAGTTACCATGGTGATGCATCAGACATGCATCCTGATGAAGTTTTACATTTACGCTGGCCTGCTAAAGTTGCACGAATCGACCTATGTGCAGGTGATGCCAGAGCACCAGACTTGTGACACTATAGTAGAGGCCATGGCCCGAAGCAGCCCTAACAACCGCAAGAGTTCTGCACCAGCCCTTGATGTGATTTTGCACGCCGATCCACATCACCATACGCAGCCTCAATAGTTACAATAAAAAGAATAAATGTGGATTTGTATGGACAACCAAGCATTGAACGGCATGAAAATCAACAACCGTTACGTATCCAATGATCGAAAGGGTGATTTGAACAACTACAAGGAGTAACACTTTTTACCCAAATCCACCTGTAGAGCGGTTATAACCAAATCCATGTATCAGATAGAACAGTGAGAGAATGGAATTCCGCAATCTCTAATGGTGAAATTGTTTTGCGATCATGGTGTTTGGACCCACAAATACCCCTGCAACACTTATGGTGGTTATAGTTACCATCTTTTGGCCTTGATGGCTTTATTATCGTATACCATGATGGTATGCTGGTGGAAAGCCGCGCGCAAGAGGGGCACAATTGACACCACCGAAAAGTCCTCAGATTTGCAAAAAAAAAAATAAATCAGCAAAATCTCAAGGTGCAGCTTTGGTGCCACTTGATTGGAATTTTTGGCCACGTCATTGGCAGCAGATGAATCGTGATGGACCCAAAAAGTGGCATTAGTTGCTCAGGCTCTGATGCCAACAATTGATCGGAGAGTCCAAGTGTTTTTAGGAATTTGGAGCTGTTATTGTTGATTCATAAAAAATGACACTATATTCAGTGCCTCTCAGTCAGTGCCTCTCTCCAATCTCATCCAAAAAGCCACTGAGTGGAAATGGATGACAAAATAATACTTTTTCTTCTCTACAAGAAACAATCTGACCTTGATGACCCCATTACGACTGGCAGATCCAATGATTGACTACGTCATGGCCACCGACATGTCAAATCAAGCAATCGGCACCATTGTACAAGAGAGCAGCGATGGAGAACAACCTGCCAAGTCCATGTTTTTTTTAAAAGACAAGGGCCAGAGCTGAACTACACGGGGCATGAAAAAGAGATATTGGCAGTTGCACATGTGTTTAAAACTTGGTAGTGTTGCCTAGAAAACCAATGATGTATCATTTCTACAGGCCGTTACGCCCACAAACATCTAACGACTCAGCCAAAATCTAAGTCATCAATAAACTCCATGGATGGAGTTCCTGGAAAACAACTTTTAACACAACATTGAGTACCGAGCTGGAAAAATAAATCCAGTAAACATTGTCAGTTGGCAACCAAACCTTATAGCAAAGATTAAAACAACATAGATTAAGAAAGACCCATACATCTAGTGATTGTTTGCCCGAGGCTAAGAATGTTCCGGTGTGTATGATAACATGAATTTGTGGTTTGACATTCCGTGTTGGTGACGGCGATTCACTTGCCAAGTCGTTGTCCCAAGTGAAGAACTCTAAAGAATGATTTCGAAGGAGTGCCATGACACTGGTCCAAGTGGACAAGGGAAAGACTCTCAAGAAGCTCACAAAATATAGCTTGTGGGACAAGATGCAAATTGACGTTGCAAACCATAACAAAATTGGTGACATGCGTCAATACAATAAAACGAGATGGGTTTGCTTCAACCGCTATCGGTTCCGAACGAGGCATGATTGGACTTCTCCATAGACTTCATGATTACACTCTAAATTAGAGAAAATTCATCTAATTCTTTTGGTTCGTGACCGCTTCTCCAAGATGTTGCACTTAAATGTCACCGCCAAGGGGAATACACTATTGTTCCTCATCAACTTCGTCCGAATACACTGCTTCTCCTCCTCCATCACTAGGTCCTAAGATCGGATGATCACCAATTGATTCTGTCAACAGTTGATGGCTCCCTATAGTAGTCAAATCCAGTTATCAACAGCCTTCCATTTTCAGACTGACGGAAAAAGCGATTGGACTAATAAAAAACTCAAACAAATTCTCCAAACTCTATGTTCCCACACGACGCTGACCACAAAGTCAAGATCATGAACACCAAGCTTGCATACCACGCCGCCTCCTCTGCAGTAAGGGGTACAAGTCCTTTTGATATGGTTGACGAGAAATTTCCCGCAAATCCTACCGGTTTGAAAAGCTCGAGTAACATACCTGCAAAAAGCATCCTAAACTTCCACATTGTCTAAGGAAAAACACGTAGCAACTCACAACAACACAAGCGGTTATCATTGAGAAGTAAAAACGCAACAAAAGGACACTGAATTCAAATTCAGAGATTGCATTCTGCTCAGTGAAGCAAACATCAAGGTTTGAGGCCAAGATTGTGCAAAACCAATATCAATTGGCTAGGCCAGTTGGCCATCAAGAAGCTGCGAAAACATGTTTTTGTCAAGCTTCGCTTGTTGAAACGCCTGGCCGCCAACGTGATTTCCCGCACCAGCCAAATTAAACTCTACCGGGACCTCAGTGGGTACTTTCCTGGCAGGGATGTATTCCTGCCACCGTTTGTACAAGTAGATGCAAAAATAGAGTATGAAGTCAAGGAAATTCCTGGAGAACAACACCGATGCAAGATCAAGGAATACCTGGTCAAATGGTCGGAGTACGGTGCATCACATTAAGTTAGGATCCGTACATGAAACCGAGAGATGTTGATCACAAGATCAAAGGCTACTCAAGTAGGAACCGTCCTACGTCTGGTAACACGTCGAGGAGTTGCATCTGAAAGGGTAGATAGTGATACGTTCTGAATTCCACAAGTCCATAAAATCTTTGATTGTTCATTTATTTCATTACACTCATGGCCCACAACGTGCTGACTTCCGGATTTTTATGCCGATCAGTCATGGGTATCTTAATCAACTACCTCGACCTCAGGTCTTCTGCTCTCGAATATTCAAATAGATTCCACAACTTTCCAAATGTTTGGCAGAATTTCCATAAATCGTATCAATCTTTGGATGTTGTTTGGTTGAATACGACCTTTAGGAAATCCTACTAAATAATTACAAGGATGTGTGTATCGTAGAATTTATTAAAGGCTAGACTCTCGTTAAGACTATAGTTTATCTAAAGGCTAAAATTTATTACACACACGCCTTGATATCCTCAAAATCTCCTATCTTCCCATAGGAGTTTCTTGAAGTATCCACTCAAGCATGCCTCATTCTTGTTGCTGTATTTCTATGTATGCGCTCAAAATTCCCTACACTTTTCATCAAAGTACACCTATAGTTATAAATTACGCAAGTGTCTTGTTTTTCAAAAATATCCTTTTGCTTTACAACTTCTACAAGTTTCAAAATTTACGTTATGCTTGAAATAAGAGTATATTACTGGGCTTAAGTTTCAAAGGGATATGAATACCTTCTAGTATCAAGTGGGCAATGTAGCAGAAATATCCACGGAACTGAAGGGTTGTTGACGTTACATCCATGAGTTAAGAATCAATCACGCTGTAAAAAAGAATATTAAAAATTATTAATATTATGTGTAGATTTTTTTTCATGTCCGTTCGGTGAGATGGATCGTTGATTGAGCAAAACAAGGAGGCTCATGTGACACCTCCACCGTTGCAAGAATCGCAGTTTGGCAATGTCCCCTTTTCTTGTCCTTTTTTTTGTCACCATGCTAGCTGCCATTTGGGTATTTAAGGGGATTGGAATGTTGGAAAGAAGAGGAAAATGGGTCTTGACATGATTGCATTTGAGCAAAAAAAAAAATCAACATTTTCTCCCAATACGCAGACCTCCTCTTCTATATGAAAACCTCTTTAAAACGTTATCCTGAATGGAATCTGAATAGTGGGCCTCATGTTTGTGCAGACTCCCTTTTAACGCATGGGATATCTCAGACCCTTTATGCAAATCCCTCACAAAAACTCTCTCAAACGGTCACAAACTCCTTGACAATGTTATGTCCCTAACGTACATCACTTCCTCAACTCTGCGCATGGACAATTTCATCATTGAAATCATGGACCTCCATGCACCAACCTTTGGATTTTATACTGATTGGCCGTAGGTATTTTGGCCACATGTTCGATTCAAAACGAATCAAACAGTTTCAACCACTTTCCATAAGAATCATCAGAACTATCACAAACTGTACGGATACTTCAATATTGTTCTGTTGACTTCTCAATGCCTCGATATTCTTGAAATGCCCTTATTAATCCGTGGATTTTCTTGAAGCAACCACTCAAAATTCAAATGTACTAATGTGCTAAAAAATTCCAGCAATTATCATTAAAATACTCTTTCTAATCGATACAAATACTCAAGATCCCAAGATTCCAAATTCTCCTCAACAAGTTCTACTTGTTTGCCGTGTCTCTGAACGCTTGGTATCAGAGAACAATGGTACTGAAAGGGAAGCCAATGACCTTCTCTCCTCCATAAGAGCCTCACACAAGCCTTCTGCGTATATCTGCATTTCATAAGTTTGTAGACATTGTGACAACAATGGTGGAAGGAGCGAGCACACCTGGTGACAAGAAATGGTAACCTGAAAAAAGACTTTGGCAATGGAGGGACAGTACCAAGCAATCTACATCCCACTTCTAGCGGCCTAGGTGACACTAATGACAGGCCTCAGAAATGGTAAAGGGTTCGGCACCAACGAATCAGACACCCAATCTTGTAATGGACTCCTCAAACTCAGAAAATCCCTTGCCATCACCGATGCCCATGGGGATGACACGTGGCACGGTGGAAGGAGGAATCGGCCAAAGACTTGTATTGAGTAATGACCTGTACCAAAAAAAAAGGGAATTCAAGCCCTTACAACCAGCTTCTCCAAGCATCACTGTGGCAATATGGGAGGAATGAAATATGGGCATGCAGGAAGTAGGGCTCATTGAGAGGAATCACCAAATCTTAAGCAAATCCCAAATCTGGTTGGCACTCCCTGGGCGGTTAGGTCCAACAAATTCAAAGGGACCGATGGTCAAGATATTCCCAACAAGTTTGAAGGTTTTGTTCACCACAAAGAGTATCAACAATGATCAAAACAAGATTTACCTTGTGGCGTTGCTTTTGCACAGAATGCCTTTGATTTAGTGGTTTGATCTTAAGGACATCCAACGACGGTAGGAGACCGGCGGAGCCAAAATAATTGCTCACACGATCGCTCTCACATCATCGACCCCTTTCAGGATTTTTTTTCCGAAATGGCAAGTCTTGCTGACCCTACCAGAGAACAGAGAGAACTAAACTTTTTTTCTATTATGCTTTAGAAATCTGAACAAGAAATCCAACGTGGCAAAGTATTCAAAGCAATCCATCGTGTCAAAGTACGCACTGTGATTTCATAGAGGCCGGAAATCACATGTACCCAGTTCTTGAAACTATACATCTGATATTCCAACATCGTATACGATAAAATGCAGGTTTCAATGGACCGTGAGAAACAACACAGGTATCAACGCAGTGTGAGAAAGGAACAAGCTCCCCACACGCAAAAATACATTAATCATCCAAGAATCGAGCTAAATTAATAAATCCATAGTCCATGCACTAATTTGACACTTTAATAATGGAGCGGAATCCACATGAAGAACCTGCAACAAATTCCCAAACCAGCAGGTAAGGCACGAATGCCATACTTTTCACTGTGATTGCTTTGTACGAACCGATCATTGTCATGCCAAGGTTCAATGCAAACTAGCACATGTAAAGTTTCCTAATTTGATGAATGGATTGTGTGTTTCACTGCATACAACACGTGTCAAATGTCTTTTCAACAAATAGGCAAGCGCCGTCGGTGAGACCGGTGCACGGATGAATATTTTGTATGCCAACTGATAGCTCCTGGACATGTTCGGCAGACTTGTTGTGACATCGTCCAAGACATTGAAAGGCCTGTTTGAAACGCGAGCTTTTATATGTACAGCTATTGAGAGGGGAAGCTTACATAATGTTACACTTCTCTTTTTCTTGGCATAATCAAAATCCAAGTCATGGCTTGCCCGTCGCATATGTCGCTGAAACGACGTCCATTTTTGCGGCTCGAGAAATGGGCATGTGATCTGGAGGTACCTCCCCCAATGGACCTTTACGATGCATAGGTCCAATTGAAGAATATCAAGCACATGTGGGACTCAAATAAATGGGGACCACCTCTCGCCAACCCATACAACATGTGCTAGACCCTGGGTGTGAAACCGTCCGATTGCCGCCCAATGTTGGGCCCTCCTCATTGGCGGCCATGGGTCCATCCGGGCCCGTTGTGGTGTGCTAGGCTGTGAGTTGTGTTGCCCATGACATGATCTCTTGTGACCTATGGGTAGACAGCATATAATGTGACCATGATATTAACATGGTCAAACATGTATGTGACGTATTCATAATGGCTTGTATTTGAAACTTTAAAAGTCATATGTCAAATTAATTGTCAAAACCGGTACTTCCCGAACTTGTTTAAAATGAATTTTACGTCGTCGAATGGTCATGAGGTAAAACCCTTATCTGATGGCTCATTGAAAGGGGAAACTGTTCCATGAGTAGTTATTGAAAAGGGGAGTCCACAAAATTTTCCACTTCTCTTTCGATCTGCATGATATCAAGCCAATTCCTCTTGTCCAGATACCCTGTCGTTCAAATTTCTTCCATTGTTTCCCACTCCATAATTGGGATCCGGATGTATCAAAAGTGGGTGCATTGGGATTCATCATCCCGCCATCTCTCCTGATTGACCTGTATGATAGGTGGGTCGAGTGGAGGAAGATCCAGCACATGTGGAACTAAAAAAAACTTGGGACCACCTCCCGCCGACCCATTCGACATGCGTTTTACCCTGGGTGTTAAGCTCCCCCATTGTCGTCCGATATGGTGCCCTCCCCACTGGTATTCATGGGTCCATCCGGACCCAGTGTACTATTCTAGGCTGTGGATTATAGGACAAGGGACGTAAGAGTATATTGGATATATTTTCACTATTGTTTCATCTTCAGATACTGTGATGTCTAGGTTTATCTTTCATCTATTTAATACCAAGATACCGGATTTCCTGCTCATGTTCTCGCAGGAGAATACATCTCATTTTCCAAGTAGAGAAGAGAGTGTACACCCTCTGTGTACATGAAAATACTGTCAATAAGGTATTCATGTCTAAGAGAATAGAAATACATAACATGATTCACACTCTAAAGTTCCTCAAATGGACATGGCATGCCATCTACAAGCCACTGCTTCACACGGAGGGGTTCCGTGTGGATCGATCATATGATGTCACACATGTGAAACAACTAGCCACGCCCATTACTTGCCACTGGTGGGTCGTGATTCACTACGATCCCATCGAAGAAGTCTAGAGCAGCATCGTAGAATATATCTTCAGGATCAATGTCTAGCAAAGGTGGCTTATCATATGGTTATGGGCTTGTGCTATAATACACCTTCACCAGTAAACTCCTCTATACCTGATGGGCTTTTGAAAAGGACGTAGCATGTCCCCACGCCACACACAAATGAAGTCACCAATGAAGTTTTGTTGATAATTTAGTGCATTCCATTGTGTTTTATTAAATGACACAGAGGATTGAACATAAAGAAGCTATTGGCTTCTTGTGAATATTTCCAAGCCTTGTACTTGTACAAGGCAACCAAAGGCCTATAGGTTTTTCTCCTGCTCATTGAAACTTTGATTTGGGTTAGAAGGTCTCTCTCTCGTGAATGAATCGTGCAAACTAAAGAAGGCAATGTATGGAACACATTTACCTTAAGTACAAGAGCCTCAACACCACCCACACCATGTTTCACGTCCACTTATCCATCTACTTCTCCCTCCGCCTCAGCATCTTCCTCTCTTTCTTCTTCTTCTTCTTCTACCTCATCTTCTGCATCATCCTCCAGCTCCCCATGCTCGTTCATCAACCATACACCTTCTACTCTGTACTTCTCTTGCGTAAGCAGCCCCTATTCTGGCTCTGGCTTGTACCCGAGTGATTCCTCACTGCCACTATCCAAAACGTTGTTGACGAAGTTGTCCTCTGCCGCCTCGCCAACCTTCTCACAGTCGTCCGGGTTAGATTCATCTATTATTGCTTCTTCTGCTCATGTCCCACCTGCTGCTGTGACACGGTCTGCTCCCGCCATTTCTTGTGGTGCACCTGCTGCTGCTGCTGTACGGACTGCTCGGAGCTGAGATGCTACCTGGACAGGACGGGGTGGCGCTGGATTGGGGCACTTTTTTTTGGTGTGGCCCTTGCGGTTGCACTTATGGGCATATGAAATTGCGCTTACGTAGTGGCTCACACTGGATGAGGGAACTCCTGGGTCTCCCATGTCCGTGATGTGGTCTTGATTGGCCCCAACCCATCGGGGCAGCGTGAATTCCGCCTGCTGTTATCGATGGCA
This sequence comes from Penium margaritaceum, assembly GCA_023375785.1. Taxonomy (NCBI): domain Eukaryota; kingdom Viridiplantae; phylum Streptophyta; class Zygnematophyceae; order Desmidiales; family Peniaceae; genus Penium; species Penium margaritaceum. The sequence continues at coordinate 38,124 of SZWC01002281.1, forward strand.
TAGGGTTGGCGTATGTCAGGCTCCAGTTCATATGATTATGCCCGACATCCATGTGCACTGTTGGGTCTTTGCCGACCTCTACCATCACAGTACATGCATGCCCACATGGCTGTCCAAACTTACGCCAACAGCCACAGTCACGAGACGAGTGCCAGAGGTCCACTCATCGCCACACGTTCGTTGGGCCACGCACCATGGCAGAGTGCGGCCCCTCCATGTCGATGTCCTAGTCCCTGGCCACTGTGGAACCGCGGAGTAGCCTCTTCACAGGGGTGGACGCGATGGCTTTGTTGAAATTCACAATCTGCTCATGCCGCTCTGCCATCATCCACTTTACAAAGTAGTATACCTGCATGAAATAGTAAAACAGGTTGAGCTTCCAAAGCCACACGGTGAGGGGCTCTGAAGCTTTGCTAGTGATATGGCCAGCACACGGAACGGGGAACATGTAGCTTGTTGAGGGATACCGCCTTGTCCATCAGGCCCTGGGATGAGGTTATCAGCCGGACGCCCGCTCACTGCCCGCAGATGCCGTATCGGCTGATGGAACTGCTCATCCGTGAGGGTATGTGCACATTTCCAGGCCCAGTTGGCGGCCTTCTTGCCATACTTGTCCTACATGTTCTTCCACACATTATATGTATAATGCGTGCGCATTGCGCCGGGCAGATGGCGTTCTACTGCTTTTGCCAACCCCACCCCCTGTCGGAGGTGATGACTGTACCTAGAGCTGATGTGGTGGGGTATGCAATTCTCGACTGCAGAAAAAACCAGGTCCATGAATCTTCATTCATACTTGGAACTCATGCCTAGGCCGTGGAACGTGCATGATAGTTGGAATAGAAAAATTGTACAATCAACATGACCTGCCTGTGGCCATCTTTCAGAAAAGTACCATTCATCGTTATGATTCTACGGGGATAGTCCCACTTCAGGTGCGTGGCATTGGAAGCCACGAAGGCCCACTTGAACTTCTCAGTCTGGCCCGTCTCGGCCACCACATGTATCGTTGTGTCAACCCATTTCAGCTGCAGGTTGATAGAACGATGACACGAATTGAGTTAATAAGGTCGTGGCAAATTTTTCAACTCACCAACGGAAAGCTATTACAGGAGAACCTCACCTCCTCTCAGAGTGACGGGAAGTATCACCAGGACTTGGCCTTGGTGCCCATCAGGTATGAATGGGCCAGTGAATGCACCCTGTATAGCGTGCAGTTGGCCACTTGCACCCGGGCTGCGAACTTGATGATTGCGTACTGGGAGAGGAATGGTTGGATCGCGCGCCATCTGGGCAGAGGTTTTACGCGCGATCCACCTTGTGGGATGTCCGGGACTACCGCGTTCAATGGTGGGCAAGCAGTAGTGACCCTGCACACATGTGAGAGCTCCAGAGCCCCGAGCTTAGAACTGGCGATGGCACGGATGTTCAAGGTGCAGCCCTTGGTCATCGCCTCCACACACCGCACGCCGATGCACCCCGGCTCACTGTGAACCCATGACACATCTTCAATTGCTGTCCGGCAGGGAGCCATGTTCCTCAGCCTTCCGTTTTTTCCATGTGCTGTCAGGGGAGCTGTCCGGCATTCGTGTAGTAACACAGACACATTGTATGTCATGCAAGTGACAAAACCTGGTAACACATGGGAAAGCATGATAGAGAGTATAGGAGGTGAAATTTATAGCCAAATAACGCGGAAGCAAACACTACACAATGGATACCATGGAAAAAGCATGCAGATAAGGGAATAAATAATGAGAGAACCGAATTATTGGGGGAAACATTAGGACAGTGAACACTGTGTCTGTCCCATGATCAATGTGTATAGAGTGGTGCCTTGTTTTTCTCCAGAAAGCAAGGCTCCATCTGAACCAGCTGCCGACTCTCCACATTTCCTATTCTTTTTAGTCCCAATAACGACTAAGCCAAAAAAAACAGCTCTTCTTCAGTACCTGAGTTGAAGGCTAGTGCGTGGGTTGTCGGGGGTGGGAGCTGGGTGCGAACGGGTGGCCTTGAAATACGAGCTTGAATTGCACCTGCAGTACCATCAATGGGATCCCAAAGCAAATCAGCCTGTGGTCGTGGTGCACCATCCCTAGGAGTCTGGTTCCGCATAGGAGCGACAGCCGGGCGATGTTGTGCACTTAGACAGCACAGGCCCGTGCATGAGTGGGGTTGCATGGAGAAGGGGCCACCTGGCGATGCTATGTGGAGGGATGTTGGGCGGGAGATCGCGTCGGATTCTGTTTGCACGGAGTGGGTTGAGCAGGACGACCCTGGCAAGTGGTGTCTGGTGAGGCTATGATGCGACAGTGGCGGGATGCGCAGGAGTGGGGTTACTTGGACCAGTATGTGCTGCAGTGGGTGGTGCAGTGGGCTGTGCACCAAGTTGTACAGTGGATGGTGCAGCAGGTGGTGCAGTGGGTTGTGTAGTGGGTGGTGCAGCAAGTGGTACAGTGGGTGGTGCAGCTGGTGGTGCAGCGGGAGGTATACCGGGTGGTACAGCGAGTGGTATAGCGGATGGTGCACATGGTGGTGCAACGGGAGGTGCAGTGGGTGGTGCCTTTGGTGGTCCAGCGGGTGGTACAACTGGTGGTGCAACGGGTCATGCAGCGGGTGGTGCCACAAGCTTGATAGGGGGTTGCCACCCAGAATATATGGGTCCTGCCTAGTGACCAAGGTTGTATCGCCTTGGATCCAATGGTGCAAAAAGAGGCGTCGCGGCAGGGGCCTGTGTTCGTGGTGGGCAGTATTGCGACAATGTGGGTGAACCTTCCTGACCGCCAAAGGTAGTCTTCCCTGGAGTACAAGGGACTGGAAGAGTTGAGAGTGCAGCTTTTCTTGGTTGCAATGCTGTACCACATGAAACCGGTGGTCAACTGGTAGGCCGAGGCAACTGACTGGGCACCAGTCCGGCAGACACACAAGCCTCTGTCCTCCGGGCACTCGTCCGAGTTTGGGGCACCATAGTGTGAACAATGGGTACCTAGGCATTTTCGTGCATACAATATTTGACTCCCATACCCTGCATGTCAATTCACATCATCTGATGACGAGCATCAAGGCCATGTCCACGCTCCACCTCATCAAATCGCTTTCCCGACATGGTCCTCGTTGTGTGGAACAGAGTGAACAACTGTCGCATGACTGAGGGAGGGGCGACAGGCCCCTCAAGCAGCCGACATCCACACGAGACCACCTGTCACCATGTCACAAAGTCGAGGGCGTTGCATGTCATGTCCATAGCATTCAACAATGTGTCACCATGTCATGGTCCCATGACCTCGTTGTGCATAGTGGGCCTCGTCAGTTGTTGATGTGACATGCCACATCAAGGGCTCACAAGGCCTGGGGTAAGCAACTTTTCTGTTGATTGTTGAGATTAGGAAATTATCATATGATGATAGGAGGTGGATTTGATTTTGGAACTACCATTCCTTGTTGAAAACAAATACTTCTTGAATTGTCAAAGTGACAACCAAAGGTTCTATTTGGATGCACGTGATTCAAGCCACGTAAATGAAGTTGTCCACATCAGTCCAATATATGTGCAATACCCCTCAAGGTATGCTACAAGGGCGACTTTGTAAGTCGCCCCCATTCTCGCCTCGGCATGTCTGAAATGCCCCCATTATGAGAAAAATGGCTAGGTCGTCCCCATTCCGGAATGTCATGGCTACGTCGCCCCCACTTTCGGTGCTCCAGGGAATTATGGCTGGGATGCCCAGTACGGATGAAATATTATTGACGTCTTACCCCCACTTTAAAAAGTGGGGGCAATATAACGATAATATTTCAGATTGTAATTTGCCGAAAATGAGTTTCAATCGAAACCTGCCGTACATCGTTCCGGACACCAGGTCCGTCGCGTCCGCCGTCCAGACTTGGTCGCGAAGGTCGATGGGATGTTCACAAGTTACGGAGTCGACGTCCGATGTTCGCATTATGCACGTAAAGTATCTTATTCTCCGGCCTTCAAAGGTGGACACTATTGCGTTTATTCAGCTTCCTCGCAACTTCCGAGTAGTCGGCCTTTACTTGCCATCTCCTTTCACGCTTTCTACAGCACGATTGTTGGTCGTCGACACCTGCATGTCCCGTTGGCCACATGAGCGTTTGCAAACCGCACCTTATATTTGTCAAGGAATCTAATCCACGTACATTGTTGCCACGATAGCAATTAGTTTGACCAATCTGTGCATGCATTCGGTTCTGTATGCTGAACCTCCCCTCCCTCCTACCTCCGACGGTGGACGAGTGCACCTCGGTGAGGTTACTCCGCGCCCTGCGGCTGGCAGGGGTCTCCCACGTCCGTCATTCTACGTTGCATGTTGCATCACTGTTGCTTAGGCAGCTCCTCGTCACCCGTCCCGCTCTCTCGTCGTTCCCATGGCGTCGGCCGGCATCCTCGCACCCGGTAAGTCAGGGTCATGGGGGCATGGTACATATTTAATCGCCATTTTTCTATCCAACCTTCCCCTGTTCTGGCCGCATGGCGGCCTCAACTTCGATCAGTTTTCTGAGCGAAGCTCGGCAAACCGTCTGGCCACACGTAGCACATGACATCAACTCTCACCTGGCCCACAGTACCTCGGATCCCTAAGTGCCGACCCAACTGTCAAATATGTTGACCCCATGCACATGCGGTCTTTTGCCGAGTGGGATGACGACATGAGAGAGTACGACGAATGGGAGAGGTAGCAAGAAGCTGAACTGTTGGCATCTATGACCCCCGGTTCCCCTGACCCCGGCCCCGTCACATACAAAGGTGGTAAAGCAGTGCGGGTCCATCCGGAACGCTACTACCCACCCAGTGGTATGTGTTCTATCCCGTTCGTCTCGTGTCATGGCCCTTGCCATTTCTGGTCTAGAGTGCCTCCTAGGTCAACCTGCGTCGACACTTAACGTGAAGTCGCGTAAGGAACAAGGCCCACCCTGCAAGCCCACAGTACCCTCGCACAATCGTAAGCACTTGGCGGCAACATGTGACCCCGCATGTCCCGCATGTTTCAACACTTGGTCTCAGGCTGTTGCTGTTGTTTCTGTGCAGGCCCGTCGGATGAAGATGACGACGGTGATGGTGCGGAGCTCCTGGGTGGCATGGAATTCCAGACCATGGAGGAGTGCCGCTGCACCATTGAGGATTACGCAGTCGAGTAGCGTTTCCCCCTCAAGTGGGAGAGGTCTGAACCCGGCCGAATTGTGGTCCGCTGTCGCAACCGCAAGAGCAATGGATGCCCGTGGGTAATCCGTGCTCGCATGTCGAGCAAGTCCAACAGCTACACTGTGTCTTCCTACGTGGAGGAGCATAAGTGCACCCCGGGGCTGACGAAGAGCAACCCGGCGCGGACAACCAAGTGGGTCCTGCGACGTATCCGGGACACGGTGGCCCGAGATCCAACCATTGACGCCATAGCCATGCGTGCGGTCGTCGAAGCTGTCACACACGAGAAGGTGGGCTACCAGGTCATCTGGAGGGCGCGGGACATGGCCCAAGAGGAAGTCATGGGGGAGAATTCCATGTCGTGGGCTCTTTTTTCCCACGTATTGCGCCGAGGTGAGTCCTGCTTCACTTAAGGTCAAGTTCACATGGGAGGGATTTTGTTTATGCTCCAAGATTGATGGATGTATTTCTTCCGCACATGCAGCTCATGCGAGTCGACCCGAACACCATCGCCGTGGCGGAGTAGAAGGCCAAGCAGTTTCGTCGATGTTTTGTGGCGCCTGGTGCATGCCGCAAAGCGTGGCCTCACGTTTGGCGTATTGTTACTCTCGACGGAACCTTTCTCAAAAATGGCTACAAACAGGTGCTTCTGATTGCACAGTTTTTCGATGCTAACAACAACAGTGTGCCAATGGCCCTTGTCAGCAAGGAGGACGAGGACAACTGGGGGTGGTTTATGCTCCAGCTGTCTAACGCCTACTGGACCATGCGCGAAGGCGGTACCACTATCATCCGTGACTGTGATGCAGGACTCCTCGCAGCGATGTCGAAGCTCCTCCCTCGGGCCAACCACAAGTACTGCACCTTCCACATCAAGGAGAATATCCGGTGACGTTCAGCAAGGCTGCAGCGGACATCTTCTGGCAGCTGGCACACGCGTACGAGCGGGAGGAATATGACAAGCTGAGCATGGAGCTTGTGCAGACAAACCAGGGTGTTGCACGCTATGTGTTCGGTGATGGCGAGTCGGGAGGGATCCCACTGCGCTCCTGGAGCCGCTTTCACGGGCCACCGGGGTGTGGCGGGCACACCACAAGCAATGCCGCAGAATCTCTCAACGCACGCATTGTCAAAGCACGTAAGCTCTTTCCGTTCCACTACTTCGCCAGTCTGTACCCCTTCATACAGAAGTTGTTCGCAACCCGTAGAAAGCTGGCACAGGACATCAACATGGACAGCGAGGTGGAGAGGAAGTGGACGGCCACTCCCGGAAAGGCGCTAACGCACAACTGCTTGGCGGTCCGAGACTACGAGGTGGTGCACACCGGGAACCTCATGGCCACAGTGACAGAGAGCCGGGGTGTGCCGCGGCAGGTGGACTGCCGGATGCGGAAGTGCAGCTGTGGTCGCTGCTGGAGAATGGCGTGACACCGTATAACTACACCAACATGGCGTACAGCATCGCCACGTGGAAGCGCTGCTACGGCCACCCCATGCCAGGCGTCAACCTCAGGGCGTTGAAGCCAGCCCCCCAGGAACCAGACCGTGAGGGGGACCCCCCGGGACCCGGGTGGCAGGCCCCCGGCGGCCGTGCAGTGGGCCGTCCGCAGGGGAAACGCAAGCAGCGGGGGGATCTACTGCGCGCAAACCACATTTGTGGACGGTGTGGCCAGAAGGGCCACCCTATGAAACGCTACAAGAACCCACCCGCTGCAACACCAGTACAAATGGCTGCGGCCCGCACGGCTGAGCTGCGAGGCCAGCAGGTTGCTGCAGCCAATGGTGCTGATGATGCTGCAGGAGCCATCATGGATGCAGCAGACGCTGAAGCCGGTACAAGTGCACGAACAAGTGCAGCAACTGCAGGGGCAACAACTGAGGAGGCACCTGAAGAGGAAGACCTAACGCAAGAGCAGACAGCAACCGACCAGGCACAGGAGGGGGAGGAGGAGGAGGAAGAGTACGAGGAGGTCAATTCAGAGGAGGAGGGGAACACCGAGGTCTTAGTCGCCAGGCCTGCTCCAGAAGGTGAGAGCAGTACAGAGTGGACAGATTCGGACACTTTGGACGAGGAGTACCCAGATGAAGAGACTAGGAGGGCAAGGCATGACGCAAAGGAGGCTGCTTTCCGTCGTCAGTATGCCATGGTCCGCAAGCTTGTTCCCGAGATGGGGCTACCAGACCTTGACATGTTAACTGACACTGGAGCTGTGTAAAGGTAAGATGTTCATTAGTCTTGCACATGACTCCTATGCATTGCCAGTTTGTGTTGCATCTACATACACTACTACATTCAGCACTAACCTTCACCCGTTGTGTGATTGCAGGTGAAGAAGGCTATTCTACTCGTGCGTGTCCAAGCATCCTCAAGGTCAAGATCCCGAAAGACCAAAAGGGGACTGTCTGTTAGGGGGCGGTTTAGATTGCAACGTGTGCATGTGGAGGGGGATGATTGTACCCAGATATCACGTGGCCAACCAGTGGAGGTGTTCTATGATGCCCTGGAGTGTGGAGATGCCTGCTCTTGTGCAGCATGCGACGTTATGCGTTGGGTGAAAAATTTGCCGGTCTACGTGCAAGAGTGGATTGCCTCATGTGACCTGTCTCCATTGTCTTTCATGTGGACCTAAGGCTTTCCTACATGTTGACTTTTTCATTCAATGTATTAATTGTATTTTAATAGCAATGTGTGTGAAGTAATGGTGCTTAAGGTGGATGCAGAAATGCTTGCACAACCCGGAATGGTCACATTAACTACCTAAGCAAAAGTTACGCTACTGTTTATGGTTATTGTCTCTTTCTTCCCCCTTGTCACATGTGTAACGTATATGTCTCATTCTTCCTCCTTATAAGTGGACATTACATGAAAATTCACCCAGTCACAAACGGTAACACACAATGATGGGAAAAGCATGTCTTAAGGGGGCTTAATGCAACTAACCGTTTCATCGCATCCACTAGGTGAATACATTATATTAGTCCAAAGGAAGCATAAACATTTCAGTGGGGAGTGCTATATCATGAATAGTCCATGACCTAATGCAACATTAAGGGTACTCTAGCCTTCATATTGCATGATTATTGGCACACTGCACTGGAGTGTGGATACACCAGACAAGATCCCGGGAAGTCCAAACATGAAAAGAGGGTAGTCCAGAAGTCATTTTGCAGAAACCTATGTCCAATTTCATTGACGGTGGGTACTCCAGACATGATTCCGGGTACTACACACATGATACTCGGTGCTTCAGACATGAAAATGGGTACTCCAGACATGATTTTGCAGGATACTTGCCTCAATGTACTGGACTGTGGGTACTCTAGACATGATTCCGTTAAATTGTATGCTCTTTACAAGAAAAACAAGGGTGAAGTAGAGAGGAAACGGCACATTTCTTCATTAGTAACACTGTTCTTGGAGGGCATAAGGGACATGAAAATCTAAAATGAAAGTAAGATGCCCCTGCATACAAGGGGCAAAAGGGATATGATTCGGCCGATAACCTACGTCTGTACCATGCGCAGGGGCCACTACGGACTCGGTGGCTCCGTCCATACCCAAGGCTCCCAAGGGTCGGGACAATTTGGCGGACGACTACTTGGCATGCGCATTCCCACGTTCCATACCATACGTTCTGGAGTCACAGAAGCTGGGGTCCATGATGGTTCTTCGTGGCCCAACTCACGGTTGCGTGCTACATACCGGTCCCACTCCTCCTTCAATGCTACCCATGCCCGATGAGCCGCCACAGGGTCCCCTATGGGCGTACTTCATCCTTGATGTGTCGGGCCATTCGGACGTCCGTCGATGTCCATGTCGATGGAATGTGGAGTAAAACAATGTGGATACTTAGCGAAGTGTACTGACTGAGGAGCACTTAAAGTACACACGACTGTACCTGTTCACCGTGCGAACCAGTACAACGAACAGGTTCAACGACGGAAATCTTCATTGGTGCATGCCAACGTTCGAGACGCAAACCCGGACCGACAACGTATCCTATACTTTGGAACGTGCAGCTGCAACGTCGGACGGGCAGAAGTAAGTTGCCCGAGTGCACGTGGACACGGGCTACGCGCATGAACTGTGCAACGCTGGCAACATGACACAGTCATGCGACATACCGTCATATATCCCCCCGGGTGGGGCTACGTCGTCCCATTGGGCCATCGTCCACTTTCGGCGTGGAACTCCGTACTCCACCAATCGGCTTAACTTATGATGTAAGCAATGCCGAGTCATACCGTGTCTCTTATAGAAACCTTTTCCATACCGTTTGCAACAACAAACCAGACGTGCAAACGTAAAAAAATGACCACCCGAAACCATTGTGACGACCAGCAAAATTAGGGTTCCGTTACGTTGTTCCAGTGACTATGTGGTCGCCTCGGGATGACGTACTTACGAGGCTGTGCCGGCGTCGACATCCCTAACCCCAAACCCTCGACGTTTCGTTGAAACAATGGGGACGACGTAGCCATAACTCTCAGAATTGGGGCAAGCTGGGAAACTAATAAAAAAAATGGGGGCGAACTAGCCAGTTGTTTTTGGAATGGGGGCGACCTAGCCATTTTTCTCATAATGGGGGCGTCTCAGACATGGTCGCCCGAAAATGGGGGCGACCTGGGAATTAGCCGATGCTACAAAGATATTTCAATTTTAGATGCGACCTTAGTGTTACGCCAATTGAAATGTGGACGTTGAACAAGTAGACGTTGTAGAAAAGGAAAAAAAGGCATTGAAGCAGTTGAGGTGAATGAGTAATTCATATTTACTAGTAAATGTAATCTAATGACAAGTTTTGGAACCATCGAGTGCACATGCAATAACAGAAACAAGATTGATGCTTACTTGGGATATTGGATGCTCTAGTTATGTAACGTGTACGACGCCATAGTGTGAGAGGTTGTTGTGAGAGACTCTATCAAGAAGTTGGGGGTTTCAAGAACTTCGATGCGCGTCTTTGTAAAATTCTAACATCAAATAAATGTAAAGAGGGTCCACGGTGGTTTTTTTCACACTTTCAGAAAGTGGTTGACTTGGTTAGCACGTTCCATAATGGAATACCGGAGGTCGGAGCAACTGGCAAGAGTGCCCTCGGCCAAACAGCAAAAAAAATCAACGTTTGACATGTGGTGAGCCATGAATGTAAGGAAAACGTATCCACATATGGAGTTTAGGGACGGGTACACTTCAGGAAAGGAACACTTAGCAAGTCGTCGGGGATTCTTTTCTTCGACAGCAGGGTTGAGGAAAATTTTATGGAAAACAAGATGATATGGTCAATACATGGCACTTGACAGTGCTATAACGTTAAAGCTTCCAATTACATGTTCATGTGTTGTTCCAATTTCCCAAGTCATCTTTTTCTCCATCATTCTGGCATATTCACCATCTCTGTTTTGTTGGGTATACAAGTTAGAGGGATTTTTGTGTATTTGTGAAGATTTGGATACGTCAGCATGTTGACACTACATGCCATGCATTTTCAACATTGTGATAACATCAGTATTTAGTGGATATATTTTGACATTTGAATGTTGCATTCTAATAGTTCTGATGAATGGATTCTTACATTTTCTACATACATGATTTACTCATATTCATGGCCCAACGCCCATCGACCTGTAGATAATTATGCCGTTCGGTCAATGCCAATTTGGCCAACTAACCTGGCCCCTAATGTCCTCTCCCAAAAGCTTCTGAAAATTGTGACATCCTTCTAGAATGGTCGATTGAGCTATCGCAAATGGTTGCACATTCTTTCAAATTGTGGGCAACTTCCTCATGAAGCTAAAATTTTGTAAAGTGCCTCTATATTCTCAAATTCCTTAAACTTGTCGATGGAGTTTATTGAAGCAACCTCTCACAAAACAACTTCACATGTGTCATCTGACTCGAACATCGAAGGCCCCAAGTATGCCTCATTCCTTTTTTTCCACTATTGCATATGTGTGCTAGACACTGTCAACACTTTTCATCAAAGTACACTTACGAGTAATTACAAAATATCCCATTATCTCAAATCCTCCAGTTGCAATCTTCTTTGCAAATTCTACCTGTGTACCATCCATGTTATGCTTGTTGTAACACTTGGTTTCAGAGCACAACAACATTTGAGAGGCAATCAACAACTTAAACCCCTGGTGACGACCTTGCAAAGATCTTCAACCAACTCGACTATCCACAAGATCGCAGACCCCACGACAACAACAACGGTGAATGGAGCAAGCAAACCCAGCATCGAGAAGTTGTAACCGGCAAAGACTTTGGTTAGAGAAGACTGATAGCAAGCAATCTGCAATTCTCTCCAAGAAAATTAAGTTGCAGAATTCATAAGATTCGCAACGAATGGTGCAATTCCGAAAAATCTGACCTTGGGTTCAGCGAATTCCTTGCCCCCTCCATTCCCCATCAGAATGACACCTGGCATGATGGGAGGAGGCACCGGCTGACAGGCTCCCATTAATGACAACATGTACCAAAAGTTATTGGGACTTAAAATCCTAAACAACCATCTGCTCCAACAACTCACTGCAACTATAGAGGATCTTATGAATGCGCGAGCGATAAGCAATGCTCACAAAGATTAACAACAGAATCCTAAAAGGTGGTAGGCTCCTCCAGAACCATTTGGTCCTAGTATTTCAGAAGGACTGACAATTCAGATGTGGCTGATGAGCTTGGATATATACCTCACCGTTGCTGGGTTCAACAAAAAATAAAATGATATTGACCTCGCGGCCTCACTTCTGTATGGTACAGCATTGAGGTAGCAATCCAACTTAAAGGAAATCCAATGGTAATAGGAAATTGGTGGAGCCCAATTAACGGCCCATGAAACCGCTCTTATTGTTGACCGCACACTTTCTACCAGTTGAGCAAATCAACCCGACTTGGAGAGATTCTTTGACTTTGGCTAGAAGATTGGAAATTTTCTATGGGCACCGTCCTCACAACCTTTGAAAATGTAGATCAGAAATCTGGTACATAGAACAATCCTCAACCCTTGCGTTAGCATTCTGGTGTGACGAACTAAGCACGACGTTTTTGTGAAATCATCATCCGCAATGACATCACTCCCAATGAACATTGATTCCACATCAAGAACGGACTTCAACATGATATTTGGTGAGGAATCGCAACATTCGACATCCAAGATGACCTTTTATGAATGATTGCAGCACTTGATTGTATGAACAACACCAAAACAACACTTAGGTATAGGAATCCAATGGTTGGTGACTCCAAAATCACAATGTATTTGTATATGCATATCGTGGTGGTAGAAATCTATTATCAATGAGGTCCTTGTCTCTGATGGAGATTGACGCCATCGATTAACGCAGCCAATGACTTTGATGGACCAATGGAAAGTCCGGTCTTCTCTCACATGACTCTAAAAAAAGGAAACAACAGTCCTAACATGGGAAAAAATCACAGCGAAAAAATGAGGATTCTAGAAACGGCAAAGGATAGGAGTAGACGGCAAAACAATATTTGCACTGATCGATCGCCTATCTGAATGGCTCTTAATTTCCCACATGAGGGTTCTTGAGATGGCAACATTCGACTAGGGGTACGAGGACGACCACCCGGCAAAATTAGTATGAGTGCGAGGGAGGGAATGAAAATGCTTTAAAATGGTTTAAAATCTGGGTTTGTAGGTCGAACATGGGTTCTTTGAAGGACAAACCATCCACGGAGTAGTGCGGTTTGAACCAAATTCACAAGCCACTCAAACTATACATTGGAAAACTATAGTATGTAACATTCTCAAGGGCTTGTCCAACGAGTGACAACAACATCATTCTTGGACGAGATTTCCTCTTCAGACATAGTCCGCAAGTGGATTGGGGCAGCGGTGTAGTCTACATCAACACTAATGGCAGAAAACAACACATGTGTCTGAGTGAGCAACACACGACGTAATGGCAGTTACGGGAAGCAACAGAGGAGGAGGTCATAGGGAACTTTGTAGCAGCCACAAGTTGACGCACAATGTTGGTATCTTTGGACGTGGCCAAGTAGTATATACCATCCGGAGCTCAAGCATGGGTAGTCCACGTGGAGGCAGGAGAAGCAGAGAAGATTGTATGGTCAGAAGAAACGATGAAAGGCTCGTTGGCCTCAACACATGAGAAGTTGTTGGCCGTTTTGAGGGACTTTGTACCAATTGTCGAAGAGTTTGGAGGTGGTTTACTCGACCAATGATCTCGATATCTTCCTCTGTAATGCTGCACTGACCATTAGACAGGCTGATTCTAGGTAGTAGACCAAGAGATAAGGGGACATATCGGATGAGCGACCACGAGTTGACCTAGGTGAAAAAATAACTAGATGAGAAACCTGGACATGGGTTTATGTCACAATACATCAAACCTATAATTTTTGTGAAAAAAGAGATGACATGTTGATGCGTGTGGACTATAGTGTGTCAACATCAACAACCACTACCCCCTTCAACAAGTTAATGAACTTTTTGTTCAACTCCGACGAGCAAGACTTTTACCAACATTGGAGTGGCTTTCATCATATCCACATATCTGATAAGGACATAGAGAAAACTACAGTTTGCACCCACTGTAGGCGCTTTTAGTTCACATTCATGGCATTGAGACTCACAAATAACTTAGCAACATTCATGGCGATCGTGAAAACATTTTTGAACGATACTTTAAATACTTTGTCGTTGTGTATCTCAATGACATCCTGGTGCACAACCGCACCATGGAGGAGCACGGTGGATATCTTTAAAATGTTTGGAAATTTTACAAAGAGAGAAACTTTATTGAGAACTCTCAAAGTGTGACTACAACCTTCGTTCCATTGAGTTTTGGGGCCACAAAATCAGTGGCAGAAGGAACATGGTGGACCCCCAAATAGGGGAGGCAATTGTTGATTGGTCGATGCCTACCTGCACTCAAGGCGTCCATGTGTTTTTGGGCTTCTTCAACTATCACCATCCATTCATACAAAATTACGCCAGGGTTTCACTCGTGAAATGACCAAGTGAAGTTTGGGAGAAAATGAACAAGAAGCGTTAAAATCTTTGAGCAATGCTCTCACCTCGCCACTGGCCTTACAATTGGCATATCCAAAGGTGGATTACATCATGTCCACCAACGCGTCCGATGGAGCTACCTGAGACATTCTCTTCCAAGACAACAACAAAGATGAAGAACTATTCTTTGTACACCAAAGTGACAAGTTGTGTTGCATCCTATTGGAGTGCCACAACATCAATCCAGGATACTTCGACAAGGAAGAGACACCAATAAAGTTGTGCAATACTATCAGTAAGTCAAGATGTAAAGCCAACATCACAAACTACTACAAGACATGCAACGTGTGTCAAAGTCAGAAGTCCAGAGGAACCAACTCTCAGTTTTGTTTTATTACTACTCATGCCCAAACAATTGCGGTCGGACATATCCATGTACTTCATGATAGTTTTCCTCTCACACCAGGGGAATTTGATGTAATGCTTGTGGAGGTTGTCTGGTCTCGAACAATGTCTCACTTCATCCTGAAAACTATGGTCACCATTGAGGGAACACCGTGGTTGTCCCTCGTCGTCTTCTGATAATACGACATCCCCTACTCCATCACTAATGATATGAACGGAAGGTTCACCAATAGATTTTGGCGAGGGCTGATGACTCGCTACAACAATCGGATCCATCTATGGACAGTCATCTATCCACAGGCCACCAAGTTGGTTGAGCGCACCAATCAAACACTCAAACAACGGTTTTGAACCATATGCGAGCCACATGGCACTGGCTAGGCGGTCAAGCTACCAACCATCGAGCTAGCAAAAAACTCGACAAATTGCACAATGAGGGGCGAAATTCCATTTGGAGTCATGTATGTCAAACCTCCCATAACTCCGGCAAGCTTACAAAGCCATACTAGCAATAACATACCAATAATCGACATCCGACAAAATGCATAAAGGGCATCTGAAACGAGACTCGCCGAATGCTCATGAGGAACCCAATAACGATGAAGCAAGCAGCAAACAAGCATCAAACGGTCACCAAATTTCACCCATGTGATTACGTCATACTCAGCTCAGCTAACGTCTGCTTACATGGAAATGACATCGCAAAGCTCAAACCCAAGTGGTTGGGACCGTTCGCTATTGAAGAAAGAGGAATACCTGATGTAGCAAAACACCGATGAACACAACATGGCTATCCACCCGGTGTTCTACCACAGCAGACTCAAACTTCATCAGAACCCCAGGTGAGCACTTGTCTGACAGAGATGTACCTCTACCACCATATGTGGAAGCTGACGAGGGCGTAAGAGTATGTAATCAAAGACATTTTAAGACATCATAGGTGTGGAAAAGTGATGGAGTATGTCGTCAAGGGCTAGGACTATGAAATTTCGCACAAAACCTGGGACCCCTACAACAACTTACAACACGTCGATCAATAGATGAACATCTTTTTTAGCCAGTATTGACCTATGTCTCTAAACGCGCCGGGACGTCATGGCGAAAAGGTGGGAAGTGTTACTTCTCTCACATACACAAGTCACCAAGCTCCTCGTGTGGGCTTTTCTCTCCTTACTTGCACGTCCAACCGTGCGCTGACCTCCGAATTTGTATGCCGGCCGCGAGGTTATTTTGGCCGGCCACTCCGACTCTTTGTGTTTGGATCTAGAATGTTCACGAACCATATCAACGTTTTGGTACTGTTTGGTTGATTTGTCGACAACGCTAGACTTCCACGAAGGCGCACCTTGATATTCTTGAAACTCCCCCGAGCTCTCTCCGAAGTTTCTCGAAGCAGCCTCTCATGGTGAAATTTCGCACGCGTCATCCAAAGCGAGCACCCAAGATTTCAATGATGCCTCATTCTTGATTCCGCTACTGTATGGAGGCGCTCGATAGTCTCGACACTTGTCACCGAAGTACATATAATACAAATTATAGCTTAAATGTTTTTAAATATCTTAAATATTTAATTATAACTAATTTTACCTGTAGATTATCCAATTTACGCCCGTCGTAACATGGATATTGCATTCCATTTTTATGACTAGTGGACATGAAATTATTGTTCGCAAGCTGTAGTTATGAAGCGTCGAGCACCTCCCTTTGTTCTCGGCTAGTCGGATGATTTGTCCCAACTCGACATCGCTGCTCTTGCCATACTCCTGCGTATGAAGGTCCCATTCGCATCGACGCGTTGGCATTTGAGCGTGCCGGCACCCCGACTCTTGCCTGTGCCCCTCCTCCTCCGTCGCAGCGAAGTCCTAATCCACGTCAGGTTACCGCGACCAAGTGTAGTGACGCGTCTTCTAACTATGGCGACTTAAGCCAGGTCACCAGTCAGAACTGGCTCACGGTCAAGTCCTCGGAGACGTGGATTGGAACTTTTGCTAGATAATCAAACTCCGCAAACCCGGCGAGCAAAATAATTAAAAACAAGGAGAGTTGGACTTGCGAACCTGACAGTTTGCAACAGAGTTCTCGCCTCAAAGAATACCCTCTACGAACAGAAGAAAAGAGCTATGAACTGACGTTCAAATGTCAGAAAGCAACAAAAGAAGCCGCGACAGGCAGCCTTACAACTGAGGTCCAGAATAGCCTTTGAAAAAACAAGTAGAAAAAGACAATTTAGCGAAATACAGATCTAAATCTGAAGCAACCATATTCGAAAACAAGNCACCAAATTTCACCCATGTGATTACGTCATACTCAGCTCAGCTAACGTCTGCTTACATGGAAATGACATCGCAAAGCTCAAACCCAAGTGGTTGGGACCGTTCGCTATTGAAGAAAGAGGAATACCTGATGTAGCAAAACACCGATGAACACAACATGGCTATCCACCCGGTGTTCTACCACAGCAGACTCAAACTTCATCAGAACCCCAGGTGAGCACTTGTCTGACAGAGATGTACCTCTACCACCATCTGTGGAAGCTGACGAGGGCGTAAGAGTATGTAATCAAAGACATTTTAAGACATCATAGGTGTGGAAAAGTGATGGAGTATGTCGTCAAGGGCTAGGACTATGAAATTTCGCACAAAACCTGGGACCCCTACAACAACTTACAACACGTCGATCAATANAACCTGACAGTTTGCAACAGAGTTCTCGCCTCAAAGAATACCCTCTACGAACAGAAGAAAAGAGCTATGAACTGACGTTCAAATGTCAGAAAGCAACAAAAGAAGCCGCGACAGGCAGCCTTACAACTGAGGTCCAGAATAGCCTTTGAAAAAACAAGTAGAAAAAGACAATTTAGCGAAATACAGATCTAAATCTGAAGCAACCATATTCGAAAACAAGTATAAACATGTATTGGAATAAGAGAAAAAGGTACATATAATCTTTGAGTTTGTATACCTATTTTGTGCATAATTCGCTATCCAAGGTGTATTTGATTATAGCAAAAATACCTACAAATATTGTAATTATTTCATGCATAAGAAAGTTCAATGAATAATTTCATCATCATTCGTGGTTTTAATAAAATTTGTTTTAAATATAAAAATACAAAATCAGGATTTCATTCATGAAATCAGCTGAAATTGTAATAAAATAAATAGAATTGTGGAGAGGTTGAAATCTACATGATGACATAAAAAGTGAGAAAATTTAGAGTGAAAAAAATAATTAAAAATATTATTTTCTGTATAAATATCTAAATCTATATCTACATCTACATGCAAATTTAAATCTAACTTTATATCTATATCTATATCTATATCT
>SZWC01002281.1:94764-114764 GCA_023375785.1 Penium margaritaceum
TGAGAAGTTTCCTAGAACCTTCCTAACCACTTGCCGCGACACTAGGCGTCAGCGCCAGGTCAGCGTGTGACAACAGTCACAAGTTAGAGACAAAACTGCAAGGGTCTGGGTTGGGACACGAACAGAGTGTCAGGAAACTCAAACTGAATATAATTGCAGAGAGAGATGACAACTGACAAGCACATAGCATAAATACCTGCCGCGGCACACGGCGGGTGACGCACGCGGCAGTGTCAGTTTGTCCTAAAACCGGCTCAAAACCACTGTTTTGGCCGCAACTCTGCGCACAGGCATCCAAACGCAACACTGTCTGAACCTAGAGATGCAGAATCTCGAGCCGGACGCTACGACTAGTCACACGCACAAGTCCGGCATCGATCGGTGGACGGACAATGCAAAACATGCAAATCGGGCTCGAGAGCCAGTCCACCGAGAAAACTCTAGCACCTGCAGAAAAACTGCAGAGCACCTCAACAAGCACCCGGGACGTCGTGGCAATCGTCTGGCAGCTGCTGGTGGCTGGATCCACCAACCCTCAGTGCTCCGGCGCCAGCTGGGCCCGCATCAGGGATGTGTCATGTCGTAGCTCCTGGATAAGTCCCTGGACAATGAGTCCTGTCGGGTCGTCACGATCTCCAATGCGGCCACCGCTCACCATCAGCTCCGGGTACACCCGTAGCTGCCACGGCTGTGGCTCGTGACGGGTGGAAGCCACACATACCAACAGTCTGTACCAACCACCATGTGCTAGAATATTTCAAGACTTAGCCAGTTCTTAGTTGTCGACAAACTTGATGGATGTAGTTTTTCAAATCCAACTTAATCTACAACATAGAGTACCGACCTGGAAAAACAGATGTAGTCGATGCTCTGCGTGAGTGACCAGACATGATCATTGAGATCTACATACTACTTGTTGTACGAGACCCGTATGTCACGAGGCTGTTCATAAAGCATTACAAGGCGTCTATTGAGTACAACAAGACCAAGTTCTAGTTCCACGACCCCAATTGGAGAGAACAATTCCCTCGCCAGGTTATCATACTACCGATTGAGGAGTTGCGACGGATGCTAAAATAACTGGCAAAGTATTATTGGTGGGACAAGATGTAGACGAGGAGGTAGATTTCGATTGTTTGTGCGATACCTGTCAATGGCAAAAACATTGTTGTACGAGGCCACTAGGACAGCTCCAACCTCTCACTGTTTTGATGGCGTTGTGGATCTACGTCAGCGTGAACGGATTGCCCGCCACTTCCTAGGACTACGACGCCATCCTTCTGGTGGTTAACAGGTTCTAAAAAATGGCACGCTTCATCTGAACAACAACCACTGTCACCACAGAGGGAACATCACATCTCTTTTAAAATAAGATCGTGTAGCTATACGGCGTGTTGTGTGCCATCATCAACGACAGAGCCAGCCGCTTCACTAGCTATTCATGGCGTGAACTAATGATGCATTAAGGCAGTCAGATAGAGCTATCAATGGCGTTCCACCATCAAACCAACAGAGAGGCCGAGCGGACCACTCGGACACTCAAACTACTTCTATGCACTGTATGCCAACCACCCGGCGTTGGTTGGACAGCAACGTTGCCGACCACCAAACTCGCATATTCCTCCACAACTTCCATTGCAATGGGTAAACTTCCATTCGAGGTGGTCCACGAGGAACTTATCGCCACGCCAATAGGAATTCAAAGCCAGAGCAATATTCTTGAGGTCGACATCCATCGAAGGGATCTCTCTAACGTTCTGGAGAAAACGCAATAGACCTTCACAAAGATAGAAGCAGTAATGAAATGGGCAGATAACCAACATCGTAACAATGACGTGTTCAGTGTTGGTGATTGCGTCCAACTCAGCTCTGCAAGTATTAAACTCTGGGGATAAGACTTCACAAAGCACAAACTCCGATGGTTGGTACCATTTGAGATCGAGCGAATGCAAACCCATATCATTGCTCGACATCACCTGCTTCACTGCATGATAGGCCACCCTCTCCTCCGCATTAGCATGCTCAATCACTATTAAGACCCCAACAAGAGATTCCCCGACATAGACATTGCTCCTCCGCCTCGTGTCCAAGTAGTCGGGGATACAAAGCACGTGACTTTTGACATTCGCCAAGAAAACTTCTAACTTCGAATGTCAAAAAACAACTGCGTATGTGGTCAAGTGGCACGGCTATGACGCCGCACTCAAGAGCCATATGATAACCTTTGAGACGTCGATCATCTAAGTAATGGCAACTACCACCATAACTGACCTACATTTGTGTACGCACCAGGACGTTGCAACTAAAAGGGGAAGAAGTTCTATGTCTTATACGTACACAAGACCCCAAAATCGGTGAGTGTGTATTTTTGTCCTTACATTCATGGCCCACCGTGCGTTGACCTCGATATTTTTACACCGTTCGGTAGAGGACATTTTGGCCACCTATTCCAATCTCCGGTGTTTCATACCAGATGGTTTGGGTATGAGTGGTCGATAGAGGTATTATGAATTGTTTAAAAGTTTTGGTACTTTGTTCAAATTCTCAACGGTACAAGACTTAAGAAAACCATGCCTTTGTTTTTTCAAAACCCCCTGAATTATTGACAGAGTTTAGCGACCACTCGCGACGCGACGTCGCAGATGACATTTGGCTCAATTGCCGAATACGTGAAATTTGTCTCATTGTGATTCTTGTCATTATATATATGCATTTGACACTTGTCATCAAAGTGCACAAATATAACACAAGTGTTCCATTTGTCACAATTTTTCAAATTTTCTTCTGCTCTGCACCTCATCCCTGTGAACCGCCCACATTTCTGCTCAATATAAGAGAGGGATAGTTGAGTTTCAGACCCATGTTTTACTCAGTTAAGATGGAGAAAGGGTGGAGGTCATCACCATCCTACAAAAGTACATGCTAAGGACTCAAGAAGGCCAATCAAAAGATCAAACAGGCCTAAAGATATATAAAAAAGGAAATGCTTGACCTTATTAAGGGTGACTATGCATGGGATTAATAGAGTGTAGTGCTCATCAATGACCTATTTTTTTTATGGGTTTGTCATTCTGAGCAGAAGGGACATGATCCTATTTTAACTTGATTCACGAATTGAGGGTTCTTTGACATGGCATGTGAACTTCGAATGTCCAAATAAAGCAAGCATGTTTAAGACAGAGCACGGACTACAATAAGGTCTTCTAAACGTACTTGTCCTACCAGATGAACTTAAATGAGGAGTAAAACCTTAAGGGTTATAAGTCAAATATACCATGCTGACTTGATTTTTTATTTTAATGATTATAATTTTTTTCTATGTTCATTCAATTTCCTTCGTCGTGCAAGGGAGGACCCCCTTCAAAATTCAAGAATTGTGTTATATTTTCCGGGTAGGCTCTAAATTCTACTGTTTGAGAGCGGTGCATTTTCTTAACACCAAGCTACACCTTCATCTGGAAACTGGAGTGTTTCTGGTTGCACTTGGTTGAGATTCTTGAAAATGAATGTAGCAGGAGTACAAAAGCTGACTACACGCAACCTCAACATTGTACAATCACATCCTCCAGCTCCTCCTCCACATGATCATTAAACAAATGATTTTCAAGGCTACAGCTTCCTCAGGAACGACCTGCTAGAAGGAGGGATCAATGCAAAATGCATGATCAGATACAATCCAAGCATGCACAGTGAAGTCAAAGTTTTTGACTAAATTGAGCCATGATCACAATACCCATTTCCTTTTCTAGGCTGTGCGTCTTCGACAATGCCAAATCAACCTTTCCATTGTTGCACGCATTCTGGCTGGCATGCACCTCTTTCCCATGTGAGCGAGATCTCTATGACAACTTTGGGACTCACTTCCATGAGGCTGCTAGTGGTGGAAAAGATGTCGCAACGTTGGCCGTAGCTGCAGAACCTCGTGAGGATGGTACAACAGGAGGCCACGGACATGCCTGTGGACAAGGCCACGGCCGCGGCAATGGGTCTGGTCGTAGAAACGGACAAGGCCGTGGTACAGATTTTTCCCATCCTCGAGTGACATTGGTGGGAACCACTTAGAAATAAAAGTGGATCATGAGTGTGGGTTCACATTTTTAGACAAGGATGTAAAATGATCTACATTTTTTACGAGTTCAATTCTCATTGTTGTTTTCTTCCATCTCATTGAACCTCATTCTACACTTGGTGATTGATATTGTCCACCAAATCTCTGGGTGAAAAACCTGATTGAACATGCTTAGTGGTAGTAACACCGGCCCCTGTGCAATAGTTGTGTTGTGTAGTGATTGAAGCAAACACCCTCAATGTGGTGGATTGAATCATGTCCGTGATACATTTGGTCGAAGATTTCGACCTTGTAAGTTGTGAACAATGGAAGGTACTATCCGAATTCACACGTGCCCACAAGACGTGGACTCAAGTGAGTGAATCATGGAAACTGTGGCGCCTGACGTACCAGTTTTGTGTTCACTTCAAACTCGGCCTGTCATCTTTAAGCCTGTTCACTCTGAATAGTGGAAGCAAAATGACGATCCAATTCAAGGGATACATAGCTAGTACTTCTATAAAACGTACTTGGTGGCACTATACAAGATGACTCCTTTGTTAGCCATGGCTTTACCCGATAGGTGGAGGTGAGGTACAAGCCATTAAATGGTGCAGTGGTTTTCGGTGAAAACCGTACAACAAAAATGTATTAGAGGATGTACAGAGTTTTACATTGATGGAACTCAACCTTCTTGACCCGTTTGACATGGTGTTAAGTAGTCCCTGGTTTAAAAAAACATGGCTCTGGTGTGCTTTAAATGGTTGTGCTTGATCCTTGGAAAGGAATAGCGTTACTTAACGTTGATTCCATGTACAACATTTTCACCGACCCTATTGGATGTCCATGCTATCCTGTCTGTAGTATAGGTCCAAAGACGTCTATGACAAATTTGTTGACACTTCTTGGCTCAATTGCAGAAAGTAGAGGACAAAATGAAGGAAGACACGACACAAGGAATCAAATGTCTAGTGATGGAGTTTTTTTATGTATTCCAAGATCCACTAGCTGGGTTCTACACGATTCCGCTACAAGCAGAGGTGACCCCTCTGTTAAGACCCATGTATCGCCTTAACCTGGCAAGAAGGCGAGATGCCAAATGCCAAATCAAAGAGTACCTTGCAAAAGGGTGGATTGAGCCAAGTAGCTCATTCCACGGTATGCCAATTCTTTTTGTAAAAAAATAGGACGGTGGTTTACGCATGTGCATGGACTATTGGACAATGAACAGGATGACGATACAAATTTGAATCCCCTTACCTCACATTAAGGACCTGTTTGACCAACTCCAAGGGGAAATTTTCTTTTTGCCCTTTGATTTGTCTCAAGGGAACCATCAAATCGGCATAATGGAAGATATGTGTCAAAAAACAACGTTTTGAATGCACATGGCATACTATCAGTTCCATGTTTTCTACTTTGGACTATCAAATATCCCGACAGCCTTCAAGGGAGAAATGAAGCAAATTTTCGTCAAGTAACTCACTTGGTTTGTCTTGGTTGACCTGGATGACATCCTAGCTTCGCTCAAATCAATGGAAGAGCACATACAATATTTATGTAAAGTTATCATGATCCTTCAAGAACAGAATTTTCATGTGAATGTAAACAAGTGCAAGCTTGCACAAGAGAAGCTCAAACACCTTGAAAGCATAGTTGACAAGGATAGTATACGTGTGGATCCACAAAAAGTCCAAGCAGTGGTGGATTGGCTATGTCTAGAAACGTTGGGAGGATTAGGTCTTTCATCGCCCTTGTATACTTTTTTTGACGGTTTATGCAAGGGTGTTTGACCTTGGTAGTTTTGCTAACCAGGCTCATGCAAAAAGGCGTGTAGTGGGAATGGACATCTGACCATGAGAATGCCGTAGTGTTCATTGAGTCCGTTCAAAACAATTATGTTTCATTCACCCATGATCAGCTCCATGTTTACCTATGCTTTGGGGAAATCACTTTTATAAATATGAGATATCATGTAGGGTAAACGTATAAATTTTTGATTAGTACTTCTTTTGGAAGAATCACCAACGGAATTTGTTAGTAACATTTGTGGTACATACAATTCATGGATGTCATTTTTCTTTTTTTGGAGGCCATCAAGTGAGCAAGGACTGGATAATGGAGACAATCAGCTCTTACAAAACTATACAACAACATCATCTTTGGGCTCTACAATCTCGTTGAAGAGCTTCTTTAGAGGATCCAAACCACCTTCTGTCGCTTTTCCACGTAAAGCTTTATCAAGCACAAAATAAAACCCACATCTCATCCAAGCCTTTCCAATGGCGTCGTGCATGTCTCTAAGGCACAACCACAAATTCAGTGTCCAATTCGAGCTAACATTCCATATTCTCGCCATGTTCAGCTTTACCTTCCCCTTCTCGTCATTGCGCATGTTTTGCATGAATTGCTTTGAGTACCACTCAGTGAATTGTGTTCGGATATAAGCCTTTAGTGGTCGTTGTAATCCCACATCAGCCAGTTGTGCTACAGATGTACAACTTCCCGGCATAATCAACAGCTTGCTGCATGGAAATTTGTGCTTCACAAAGACATGAAACTCACTAGATGTATGTGGCCGCCACGCATTAACCAAAAGAATGAGCTTCTACGTTCCCACCTCCTTACCATGTAGCACACACTGGCGTTTGTACCAAGGGTGTAGCAACGGTGTGACCCAATCCCTGGTGGTTTCAGTATTGGCCGAGTGGCTTTTGGTTTGTGTAAGGTGGAAGTAATGTGCAGCTCTGACAATGGGTATGTCTGCATTGTTTGGTTGGCTTCTTGCCGTGGTGCTTCCAAAAATGAGTTGGAGTGGCAAGAGGTCACCACCAATTATGGAGGAAACCACAGCTGTGAACTGCCTCCTGTCATCTAAGCCACGGATGGCTATTTCCTTCACTCCAACAGATGTGTAGGTTCTGTTTCCTGTTTAAAAGAAGAGGAAATCTGCGTCGGCCAAAGTGCTCAGCCACAAAAGTGTACAGTGCATCAAGATTTATGCAAGACATTCACCTTTTCGCACAAGGGTTATGTCAGTGTGGTCCGCATTGACAAGGACGTGTGGGCTAACGTTGTGGAGCCACATGAGTGTAGCCACCCGCTTTTGTATGCGCCCTCAAAGCTCCTCCCACTTTTTTTGCAACTGTCGTCCCACAACGAAAGCGCCACTTGAGGTGGTGGTGCAAAAATCGTCGAATCCAAGGCCGTGAGAATGTCATTTTCCCTCCATTTTGAGGCAACTCTGAGGGGTGGTTCTCCTCTGTCAATCCATGCATTACAGCTTGAATGGAGGTGGAGTCCAGAGGCGTGCCTACCTCTCGGAGTTCCTCTAACTGCTTGCAAAAAACTGCCACCATTTCTGGATGGCGATGGAGGAAACCTTCCCTCCCTTGGCTGCCATGCTTCTGTTCAGAAGTTGACCCATGCACCTTGAGGGGGGTGGTTTCCTTTCATTAATTCTCGGTACTTAGAAAGGAGTTATGTGCTGTTGCGTTTGTACCAGCCGTGCACTGTTGATGGTACAAGCTGGTCATACACGCAGTCCCCTCCCGGCACAACAAAAGTATTGTGCAGGATTTGCACGGTCTATCAAGCATTCCCCCCTCCCCCCGCCACCATCGGGCTGTGTATGCGGGTGAGATGCCCACTGCCAATCCAGTTGACATAGGGATGTCGCTTGCGATTCTTTTTTTTTTGTGGATTTGCTTTCTGATGCAGATGCAGATGAAGATGTTGCAGTCAATGGAAGCCGAGCTGGCACAACGTTGCTCACACTGGATGGTCGAGCAGCTTTTGGTGCAACGAGCATTAGCAATGGGGGTGTTTTTTGGGTGGCCGGCCAGGCTTGTGACGTGGAGGGAGTTTGGCTGGATTGGAGAACTTTGCGGCGTGTTCAGAAAATCTTGACAAGCAAGCATGATTCAGCATCCTCCTTACTGACATGCTGGATGTTGAAGTCGAAAAGGATTGCATGGTGGCATGTTTGTATGGACACTGCCGTCACTTTGCCGTGTCGGTTGGCAGGACAAAGCAACAGAGGAGCCATGAAGCCACGGAGCGACGGAGGAGCAACGGAGCAATTCAGTGATGGCTTTCTTCTTTTTTTGTCCTGCGCATTCCACGGCAAGGGACATGCATCGTGCGTTGTTCCTTGCCTTCTGATTGACAGAAATGTATTTTATTTTTCTCACCATACGAGTGACGTGTGCATGCACGCATGCTTGTGCTGACTGGTTTTCAGTCAGCGGACGCGTTGACTTTGGAATTCCAAATGGCAAACTTCGACCTCGACATAGTCGGGGGACCTGCACCGGGCCACACGACGAATTCAACAAGCATGTTGAGGGCACGTTAAGCTGTGGGAGGATCACTTCAAGATATGTTAAGGGCTTGAATCCGGGCAAATTCAAGGATCACTTGATTGTAAAAAAAGATGAATAAATTCAAAGAAAACTATGGTACTTCTCCTAACGTTAAAGAGATTCTATCCAAAGCGCCCGTTTTAGCTCTTTTAGATCTATTGCAACCGTGGGATGTACAAGAAAATACATCAGTAGTAAGACTTGGAGCAGTCCTCATGCATCATGGTCTCAGAGTTGCGCGTGAGAGCCAAAAGCTCATCCCCAAGGTACACGACTGGGGATCAAGAACTTCTCGGAATGGTACATGTTTTTAAGATGTGGCCTTGCTACCTCAAAGGTGCTGGGGGGAGTGTTATGGTTGTGACTGGCCAAAACCCATTGATATACCTTCAAACGCAACTGAAGCTTTCAAGATGTCAGGAACAATGGAGTAAATACCAAAGTCAATTATCGTTCACATGAAATATCAGCTAGGACTCGAATACCATAACCAATCCACTAAGATGACATCATGTGGAAATACACTTAGGCTCTCACAATGGCCATTGTGAGAGCCTAAGTGTATTCGCCAGACCCCCTGAAACATCTGCAACAACCACCTCGCATGATTATCCATCACAATGGCTTTGTAAACAGGATCTGGATGTGTGGATTCTTCATTCCAAGCCTCTTGGAATCTTTTGGCACAAAAAGCAAGGCATAGTACAAGATTCGGGAGAATTTCAAGCAAAGAGTATCTCAGTGTTCCACGGCCTACTGGTCACAGGTCATGTGGGACCTCAAAAGACCGGACAAGCACTCTTGGACCACTACTGGTAGTCAAGATGGAGTATCGATGTTCGTAATTATTGCATGGCATGAGACCCATGTCTTGGGAACAAGTCTAGTAACAAGAAGCCTGCTCAACAACTTCCTATACGTGGGACTCCATGGGAGTGCATCAGCATGGGCTTTATAACTGGTTGTGGATCTTCATACGAAGATGACATATCTCATTCCTACAACCATTGACATAAACGCATAGGAGACCTCTTGTCTCTTCTTTGAAGGTGTTATGAACGGCTTGCCATTACACATCATATCCGGTCGAGATAGAAAGTTTGCTAGTAAGTTTTAGGAAAAGATGCATGAGTACTTCGGTAGCGAGCCTCAAATATTGATAGTGTTTTAGCCTCATGTTGATGGACAAATAAAGTGCATGAATTGCACTATTGAGCAGATGCTCCGCATGTATGTGGATCTTGCCATGAATGACTAGCACAAATTCCTAGCATCGACTGAGCTTGCCATGAACAACTTGGAGTCTACTCAATTCACATCGCTTGTTTGGATTAGTGATCGGCATCTTGTGGTGGCCTTTCTACTAGTGAAGGATTGGTAAACAGAGAGTCACGTTCTTTATGTGGAAGCCTTTGTTATGTGCATAGAATCCTTGTCAGAGGAGGTGAAGGGTAACCTTTAAGCGGCTTGACAGGGACGAAAGGCATGTGTCAACAATAGTCGTCGTGATGTCTCCTTTGATATCAGCGACAAGGTGCTTCTTAATACAAAGAACCTTAGGCTGAAGTCGCTAGGGGTGCAAAAATATCTATCAAAGTGGATTCGGCTGGTTCCTATAATTTTATGCAGTATGCCCGTGGCAAACCGATCTCTGCTTCCGTAAAGTATGAAGATATATGACGGATGAAGCTTGTGAAGTATGACTACTAGGATAATATGTAGACCAATGTGTCAGCCTTTTACAAATCGTGCGACTCCTGTCAGAGACCAAAATCTCATCGCACGAGGCCACCCAGTCTACTCCAACCACTACAATTGCTGACGGAGCTGTGGGTCGACATCAATATGGATTTCGCGAAGGGATTATTTGCGACTTCCGAGGAATATGACGCCATCATCGTCGTGGTGAACAGATTCTCCAGAATACCACATTTCTTCTTGACTACGACCATCATCACCGATTGTTTCTAAACTGTTTTTATAGCTGCATGTTCTGCCACGTACCATCATCAGCAACAGAGGCGACCATTCACTAGCCATTTTTTTGCATAAACTAATGACACATTACGGTATTCGGATCCAGCTACCAATGGCATTCTATCCTGAAATTGACGCGTAAACAAAGCGCATCAATAGGATGCTCAAACAGCAACTCCACATATAATCCTAGCCACATAATGCCGATTGGACAGCCAAACCGGTGACCGCCAAACTTGCATACAACTCCTCTACTTCCACGGCAATGGGTAATACACCGTCTGAAGTGGTGTATGACAAACTTCCCACCACAGCGGCAATGTTACATAGTTCAATCAACATTCTTGCAGCCAATATCCACCTGAAGGATTTTCCAAGCATCTGTGAGGAAGCAAACTAGACCCTCGCAAAGACAGAAGCAGCTATGGAGGGAGCAGCAGACCGCCATCACACCAATTATGTGTTTAGCACTAAACATCACATTCTCCTCAGCTCAACAAACATCAAACTCCGAGGACTGGACCTTTTTTATGCTCAAACCCCGGTGGTTGGGACCGTTTGAGGTTGAGCAAATGAAAATCCCTGTCCTTGCTTGACTTCACACCTCTGACAAGATAGTGATCCACCCCATCTTCCATACGAGCAAGCTCAATAACTACCGAGGATCCAAGTATGAACTTCCCTAGCATAGACATCGCACCACCACCTTCGGCACAAGTGGAAGAGGATATGGAGTACGTAATTGAACATGTCCTCGTACATTGACGCTGTGGAAAGATGATCGAATATTTGGTCAAGTGGCATGACTACAACATCGTGCACAACAGCTTGTAGCCCTACGTCAACCTCCGAGGTGTCGATGATTTGACCAACGAATACTATCGTCGTCACCTACCTATGTTCGCAGAGACGTCGGGATGTCGCGGCTAAAAGGGGGCAAATTGTCATGACCCTGACGTACACGAGTCCATAAGCCTCACGAGTTGGCATTTTTGTCATTACAGTCGTGGCCCACCACGACGACCTTAGGATTTTTACGCCAATCAGCGGAGGGACTTTTTACCACCTGCCTTGACCGTCAGTATTCTGTTCCTCAAGTTTCTGACAACTTTGACCACTTCCGAGAACGGTCAGGAGAAGTATCATAAAAATAATTGATGTTTTAATATTATTTGGTCGACTTCTTGGTATTGCTAAAATATTATAAAACCATGCCTCGATATTCTCGAAGTCCCTTGACTTCTTGGCGGAGTTTCTCAAAATAGCCACTCATGGTACGACCTCGCACATGTCGCTTGTCCACGACCCATGATATGCCTCGTTCTCATTCTCGTCGTTTCATACATGTACTCGACTTACTTGACACTAATCACCCAAGTGCACTTATTACTTGATCCAAACTATTGTTTTGTCCCAAACCCTTGAATCGTCTATTGTCTTGCACCTCATCTTTGAAAACCGCCTATATTCCGCTCGGTGTAAAATTATGATATGTGAGTGGTCGCTTCAAATTTGAAACATATATGACTATTTAATTGAGGTGTTCGAAGCTGTTGGCCGACGTTAACAACTCGATGGTCGTTTTAATGACTAGAATCTCTATCAATCAATTCATGTGAGAATGTCAAAACTCTTGTGTAGGGCTTGACAGTGCAAAGATTACGAGATTTGTGGTTCAATTTTTTCTGTCGTGTTGCATTGTTGATTGTCATATGTGTTACGTACCAGACCTACACGAGTCCCTAATCCTTCCGAGGGGCATTTATGTCATTACATTAATAGCACACCACATATCGAGACCCTGATTTTCACTCTGACGGCCAAGGACAATCCGACCAACTGCCCTTGCCCTCCGGCGAACCTTCCCGTACTTTCTAACAACTTCGACCACTCTTGAGAATCATCGACAAAATTGTCAAGACCTTTTGGTTAACTTCTTGACAAATCGAGAAATATCTAGATTTATAAAGATGCATCTTGCATCTTCGCCGTCAATCCCCAAAGCCCCCCGACTTTTCGGTGGAGCTTCTCAAATCCGACCACTCACGACTTGACTCCACATGCGTCGCTCGAAAATTGACCCAACGACCCCGACTATACCTCATTCGTAACTCGACACTTGTATATATATGTTCGATCATTTTGACACTTGTCATCGAAGTACTCTTACCGCTAGCTAGAAAATGCCTAAGTGCCAAATTCGCAATCGTCTTCTGCCTCGCAACTTTTACCTCTTCACCATCTACGCTCCGTTCAGCATAACACTTGGTATCAGAGCGGAGCATTACTAGAGAAGCACCCGACTACTTCAACCATCCGGAGCACTTCCTTGCACAAGCCGTCAACGCATCTCGCACGTCAAGACTTCGCAGACTTCCCGACTACGACGTGAAGTGAGCATGCACATTTGACGACCAAGAGCAAGTCTTCGGCAACGACTTTGACGATGGAGGAGCAAAACGTGCCTATGCACGCAAACCCTGAAGCGGCAGCGAATACTGGCTTGGCAAGCTAAGCGGCAGCTGGATCATCCCCTACGACCCCGAAGACCAATCTGGTTGCTGGTCTAACGACAGTAAACCAGCCTTCCCTACCGACAGCCTCGACAACGAGAGCAAGAACGACAGGTGGCACCGAACGACAGGCATGGATCAATGAAGAAATGGCGAACTGTATCTCCGTACTCGAGGAAATCAATATCCATCTACTCCAAGAGCTCAATGTCGCGATGGAGGCTCTTCGGAGCGAAAGTGCATGAGAGGCGGTGCTCGTCGAGTGAAATAACCAACTCTCGAGCAAACCTAATATTCTTCTGACCCCTCCTGAACCGTTTGATCCTACAAACTCAAATGGACCAACAGTTTGGGTGTGACAAATGAGTCAGGAGGTGTACTCTACTACCGTCAATCGAGAGAAAATTGACCTCGCGGTCGCGCTTTTGCATGGTACGACACTAAGTGGTCTGATCTAAAGGCCATCAACGGCATGAGGAGACCAGCGGGGCCTTATCGACGGCCAACGACGCTCGTCTCATGTCACCGACCACAGGCATTCTACCCTAGGAGCAGATAAATCTGCAATGGCAAGATGCACTGATGCCACAAACCGACCAGAACGAGTTCTCACGCGCGATGCTCGCACAATTTGGACGACTGAACGAGAAGTCTGACACTCAGTACAAGCTCCAGCGTCTCCGTCAGTAGTTCAGCATGGCAGAGTACATGCAACGATTTTGCGAGATCATCCTGGCACAGAAATTACCCTCGATGAGCTTTATATTCACTACAATAATGCCTAAAACTAGACATCCAACGAGAGATTACCAGTTTTGGCATTCAAATGACTTATGCGAATGTTCACAATAGAAGAAAGGATCGACAACACCAACTAAAATGCTCGGATCCAAGAATCCTATGACTGGCGATATCCAAACCACAATGATTGTGGAAACAAAAAAGCCACTCTAGGGGATCCTCGACTCTGATGGAAGTGGACGTCATCAACCGGAGAGAAATGTGCACATGCTAGAACTGCGAAAAATTCAGACACATTGCTCACAACTGTCGAAGCAAGGAGCAGGCCAAAAAGGGGGGAGGTCACAGAAAAATGAGTTGGGATACGGCAAGGGACAGGAGTGAAAGGCATGACTCTTGTCCGTGAGGAGCAATCTACGCCGATCAATCGTCCATCTGAACGGCCTACGATGTTGCAAAGGGTTTGTGACATTGCAAAGTTTGACGAGGGATACGAGGACAACCAACCGACGATATTGCTAAGATTGCAACCTCGAGGATGTTGAAGTTACACAATGAAACCAACACTATTAGATGGAGGAGCTTCTCACAACTTCGTAAGCAATGACATGGTTTGCAAGCTGGGTTTGTAGACCAAACCAGGGGTGTTTGAAGGAAAAACCATCGACAGGAGACTAGAAAGACAGAGACTCAAAAAACCACTACGACTACAAGTGGGAGATCTATGGGTTGTAATGGTATGGAAGTCCTTTCCAATGAGTGACCAAAACATCATTCTCGGACGAGACTTCCTGTACCGACTAGAACAACCACGACGTCTACATGGAAATCAACGGTGCCAAGTAACAACGTCCGCGTGTGGGACGAAAGACGACAGCGGTTGTAGCAGAGGTGGAAGCATTAGAGGAAGTCGCGGTAGCCGAAAAGGGACAACCTGTGCAGCGGATACCACTCAACGTGGCCAAATACTGCATATGGCAAGGAGCTCGTGCGTGGCTTGTACATCTTGAGCCAATGGAGGAGGCAGAATTAGCATAAGCCAACTCATCACCCTCACCGGCTTCATCAGCCTCATCGACATCAACAAAGTTTGCGATGTTATCCAAAGAGTTTGCACCTTTCATCTAAGAGTTAGTGGACATCTTCCCCAACAAACTCCCAAAAGTCCTACCCCCTCAATGGGACATCAACCATCGCATCGAGCTAAAACCAGGCATCCCACCCACAGTTTGAGGGGCCTATTGGATGAGCGATCACAAACTGACCGAGTAGAAAAAGCAGCTCGACGAGATGCCCGGTCAGGGGTTCATCCGCCCATCCACGTCACCGTATGCCACACCTATACTGTTCATAAAAAAGAAAGCTCGCGAGATGCGGATGTGCGTGGACTACCGGGCATTGAACGACGCTACTGTAAAGAACCTCTATCCTCTGTTCCGAGCCAACGAACTTTTCAAGCAACTCCGAGGGGCTTGAGTTTTCATCAAATTCAACCTAGGCAATGGTATCATGAGATTGGCGTGGCAGACGCCGACATCAAGAAAATGACGTTCCAAACTCGCTACGGCCATTTCGAGTTCACGGTAATGCTGTTCGGACTTACACATGCCCCAGCGACGTTCATGGCGGCAATGAAAAACATTTTTATCCATATCTTGACAATTTCATCGTGGTGTATCTCGACGACATGTTGGTGTACAACCGCACCCCGGAGGAACGCAATGGACACCTTCAAAATGTTTTTGAAGTGTTACAAGGAGAGAAATTCGGAAAAAATCTTGAAATGCGATTTTGGTCTCTGTTCGATCGAGTTTTTTTATCATGTCATCAATGACAGACGGATCACCATGGATCAGCTAAAATATGGGAGTAGTTGCTAATTGGCCAATGTCGACCAATGTTTTTGTCGGCTTCTGACTACTAGCATTTTGTACTGGATTATGCCTGAGTGTTAGGCCTCTCCCCGACCTCACTCGAAAAGGAAATGAGTGGCGGTTGGAAGAAAATGAACAAGAAGCGTTCATCGCTGTGGGGAACGCTCTGACCTCGGCGCCAACCCTACGATTAGTGGATCCAACGGTAGACTACGTCATGGCTA
The DNA here is from genome assembly GCA_023375785.1 of Penium margaritaceum. Taxonomy (NCBI): domain Eukaryota; kingdom Viridiplantae; phylum Streptophyta; class Zygnematophyceae; order Desmidiales; family Peniaceae; genus Penium; species Penium margaritaceum. Next base: position 110,506 of record SZWC01002281.1, read on the forward strand.
CGAACGCTTCAGATCGAGCCATCGGCACACTCCTTTTGCAAGATCATGGCAACGGAGAGTAACCGGTCGCATACATGTTGAGAAAACCGCACGGACCGGAACTCAACCATGCCCTACACGAGAAGGAGATACTGGCGATTGTACATGCATTTAAGACATGGCGGTGTTATCTGGATTGCCTCCGATGCATCGTGGACACCGATTGTCATACGCTCAAACATTTAAAGACACAGCCGAACCTCAATCAATGTTGAACTCGATGGATGGAGTTCCTTGAATCTGGGTTCGACTACGATATCGAGTACCGGCTAGGCAAACCCAACCCGACAGACGCGCTTAGCCGCGGACCACGTCTGATGGCTGAGGCAGCTACACCATTGCTGCAACAAAATTCGTATCTCGAGCAGTTGTTCACACGAGGCTACGACCAGCATGGCGGACACGACAAAGCAAAATACTTGTACGACGCACCCTATTGGCGGTGAAGATTCACTCGCCAAGCCGTCATTCCCCCCAACGATGAATTCCACCACATGCTGCTCAAAGAATGCCATGACACAGGTCCAGGTAGACATTTTGGAGAAGAAACGACGCTGAAGAAGCTGGGGAAACACCACTGGTGGTACAAGATGCAATCCGACGTGGCCAACTTCTACAAATCCTGCGACACGTGTCAACGACAAAACCCCCATCGCACACGGTTACCCGGACTTCTACAGCCGCTCCCCATTATGAAGGAACCATGGAACGACATCTCCATGGACTTCGTCACAGGATTACGAGTCACACCCAAGAAATATGACGCAATCTTCGTGGTTGTCGACAGGTCCTCCAAAATGTCTCACTTCATTCCGACTTTGACCACCGTCATCGCCGAGGGAACAACGCAATTGTTTTTAAATAACACCGTGCGGCTACACGACGTGCTGAGGATTATCACGAGCGACAGGGACGGTCGATTCACTATCCGTTTCTGGCGGAAATTGATGACTCGCTACGGCAGTCGGATCCAGCTTTCAACGGCGTTCCATCCTCAAACCGACGGCCAAACCGAGCGGACGAACCAAATGCTCAAACAACTTTTCTGAACATCATGCGAACCTCATGGGACGGATTGGGCACAAAAACTCCTGACCGCCGAAATTGCATATAATTCAACGATCTCCACCGCAACGGGTAACATTATGTTTGAAGTGGTATATGGCAAACTTCTCAACACACTAACCGGATTACACAGCCAGAGCAACATTCCCACGGTTGGTGTCCAATACCGCGACTTCTCCACCATCTGAGATGACACACGGTAGACACTTGCGAAGATGCAAGCAGGGATGAAACGAGCAGCTGACCGACATTGCAGCGACAATGTTTTCGTCGCCGGCGATAAAGATCTCCTCAGCCCGACCAACATCAAACTCCATTGAGCCGACTGCTCGAAGCTCAAACCCCGATGGTTGGGACCGTTTGAGATCGAGCGCGTGCAAATCCCCATGGTTTCGTGGCTCAAACTCCCCGACATTATCCACATTCATCTGATGTTTCATATGAGCAGACTAAAGCACTGCTGAGACCACGGAGAGAACTTCCCTGGGAGGAATGTACCTCCCCCTCCTCCTGACGAAGTGGACGAGGACATAGAGTACGTCATCGAGGACATCCTCGGCCATAGACGATGTGGAAAAACAACAGAATGTCTTGTTATGTGGCACGGCTACGACACCGCGCATAACAGTTGGAAACCTAACGAAAGTTTTCGAGACGTCGATCACCTCGACGGCTATTACCGCCGTCACCGGGCCACAATCTGTACGCCCTGAGACGTCGCGTCTAAGAGGGGAAAGTGTGACGTACCAAACATACACGAGTCCTTAATCATTCAGAGTGAGCTTTTTTGTCATTACACAGATAGCCCACCGCACATCGAGACCTTGATTTTCACTCCGACGGTCGAGGTCAGTCCGGCCAACTGCCCTCGGCCTCCGGCGAACCTTCTTGCACTTTCTAACAACTTTGACCACTGTGGAGAATGAACTTCGATCACTCTGAAAGAAATGTCACGACCTTTCGGGCGACTTATAGACACATCGACACATATCTAGGTTGATGAAGATGCATCTCGCATCTTCGCCGTCGATCCTCAAAGCCCCCTGACTTCTCAGCGGAGCTTCTCGAATATGTCTACTCACGACGTGAATCCACACACGTCGCTCGACAATCGACCCAATGACCCGGACTATACCTCATTGGTAACTCGAAACTTGTACATATATGTTTGATCAGTAAAACATTTCTCATCGAAGTACACTTGCCGCTGATTATAAATTGCTTAAGTGTCCCAAATTGTCAGCAGTTAACTGCCTCACAACTTCTACATGTTCACCATATACGCCCCGTTTGGCATAACAATATGTAGTAGAACCCAGAGTTGAAGACGTGGCACGAGACTACTCTTTCCCGAAGCAACTTTTCCCTTGAATTCTTACATCCAGAGCTCAGAGACTCCAACTTTCACATCGGTGGTAGTATGGCGCTCAGAAAATTGACCTGAGATTGAAGTGAACGACCATCCGTGGTCGGACTTGTCCAAGGGTTCAAGTCACATATACCCAGTTTTCGAAACTATATAGCTGGCGTACCATTGTCACGCACAAAAGAATGCAAATGAAAATGCCGCAAAGAAAACTACTCATACGACAACGTCCTACACGAAAGAACACATATGCCAATGTTACACAGAAAATACCTTAGGAACCCAGAAAAAAAAATGTGATGTTCCTGCCACATGCCACGTAGCATTGGTGCATGAAATGATTTTTGTCACTCATTATGTCTCAGACGGATTCACCATGACAATTTTTCATGTCAGGTCCAAAAGACATGTTGTGATTGATCGTGGAGAAAGGGGTGGGTGGCTGGTTTATTTTATTACGGAGACTGGGTGGATGGTTGCTTTTGTAACGCATGGTGGGCGGATGGCTACTTTCTTCCGAACCACGGGCGGATTGTTACTTTTCCTCCAAACGACGGGCGTACGAGCATGACACTTTGCGTTTTACAAGTACGCGAGCTATTTTACGCTTTTTCAAATGCAGGTACCATCCATACACGTCTTCCATGTTTCCAAATGCAGTCCAGGTAGCACCTGGGCCAAATGTGCCCAAAAACTGAATGATTTTGTATCTGTTGTCCATTTGCGAACCCATGGAACGTTCCGAGGAAGGGTGTGGCTGCGGGTTTTGAAGCAGTTGTCAAAATCCCAGGGCAGCGACGTATTCTCACCGTTCGGAAATATATCTCTCTCACTAAATAATCTAAAAATATGAAAGGTGAACTCGAAAAGTAGAATCTTTGCTTGTCAAGATCCGCAGGTGACGATCAGTGGGCGCCTGTCGCAGCCGTCGTGTAGTGGAGGAGAAAATCGAGCGCTGATTCCGAACCACACTGAACGCGTGAGGTGGAAGGCTGGTTTCACTTCCGAAATGTCGGAGGGAGGTGGCCCATGAAGGGGAACTGAGGCAACAGACCTACGGTGAAGCCATGTGCGTGCGTCTCAACGACCATGACGTCGTCGCTGTGTGGGTAGTATTTATGCTCCGCCATGCACTCAATGTGTGGTCCTTGCTGGCACTGTTCATGTCACCCAGGTGCCGGGACGAATGGCTCGAACTGAAATCCATCATGATGGCCGTTTTGGTCCGATTGCCACTCGGGCACATTCCTGATCATGCATGCAGGCAGAGGTGATGTATGAGGCGCCCACCCTCTGCTTCGCCGTCTCCGAGACATCGGCGATTCCACCATCATCATTATCCACCACCGATTCCAACAAACAAAACACTTATCATCCCCTTACCCCCAGACACCATCGTGATAATGTCATGAAACAGTTCACGTCACCATCCCATGTACGCCCTCGTGCACTGGATGGTGAGCATGACGCGACTAGGTTGGTCTCGATTCTCGTCGCCCAGCCACACTCTTCCCTCTCGAAGCACGAGGCGCATGCAATCGCGCATCCTCTCGTTCCAACCTCTTCCTCCGCTGCACGCCTTCTCCTGCACATCCTCACACCAGACCAGCACCATGGGTATGGGTATGCGGACACAAGAAGCGAGCACACCACCCACCGTCAGCATCATCATCGCAACCGTCCTGCCGCCAATTCAGTGGCGGCCATGGTGTATCCATCAGTGGACCATCCACGGACGCTATCTAAAACCCTTTATGCATACATACGCGCTGACGGATTGAACGCTTTC
>SZWC01002281.1:119764-122256 GCA_023375785.1 Penium margaritaceum
TTGTTTGTATCTTTCATGGTTGAACATACTCTTTTGTACATGTATTGAGGTTAAATTGAGTTCCGATTGGAAATCGTATGGGGATGTATGCATTTGTTGTCTCATGTTGGTTATCGATCATTGTTGTCGATTCCTCTCTGGCCACCATATTTTTCCTTCATAATGGTTTTTATTATTATGTTTCGAAATACATGTTGTAGTGTAGGTTGCCATGATGAAGTTTGTTGCACGTATATGATGTTGGATCTGTTACCGCGTATGTATGTAGAAATTTCCTGGTTAGCGCGCGTTGAAAAGGACGTTTCCTGTTTCTGCTTTAGTTGTTTGGCAGCCACACCCATCTGATTACAATTGCCGTTTCTCGACACCACAAGTGCACGACCACCACCAGCGCCAGCACACGCCATTTATCATCAAAGTGCATCCGACAGACCATCATGTCGGTCTGCATCACAGTGTCGCAGACATGATGGTGATGCCATCACCACACACCACCACAAACCAACGTTGCACGGCACATGCCTTCCGCTGGTCAAGAGCATGTCGCGGGTCCCCAGGAATGCGCGCTTTGACACCTACTCGAGCCGCGCAGGCGCACCACAAAGGGCACGAGCTGGCCAGCATCCGAACCAGCCCCACACTTCACTACCGCAATAGCACCATCTCCACCACGGCCACCACCGCCACTACGGTGGAGGAACAACAAGCCCACGATTCCCTTCACCAAAACCACCACCACCACCACCACCATTGCAACCACCACCACCACCACCACCACCTCCACCACCACCAGCACCACCAGCACCACCAGCACCACCACCACCAGCACCACCACCACCACCACCACCAGCACCACCAGCACCACCAGCACCACCACCACCAGCACCACCACCACCACCACCACCAGCACCACCACCACCACCAACACCACCAACACCATCAGCGCCGCCAGCCGGCGCTGGCGAGAGGCACCGGTCATACCTGCATTGCCGTGACGCCGGTGGCGGCAGACTACTAGACATCCAGCGAGCCACCCATCCAGCCCACCGAAACCTGCCAGCACCTCCACAAACCTCCGGAGTCGCCCACAGCCCGCCTGGACAGCCCCGCGCGCCCCCACGCACCGCGTCAAGCCTCTCCACGCACCTTCTCGACTCTACCACTCTCCCACTTTGCATGCTCAAAGGCGCTACGCCACTGCCCTGTGCCTTCGTCGCCAACGGCAGCACCATCACCGCTTGCGTGCGTAGCTCGCATAAACACGCAGGTGGTTTCCGAGAAACTTCATTCCTCGGATTGTGAGCCCGATATTTTTTCTACGTTTTTGCAAAGTTTCTACAACACACTGAGAGGACGCCAGACCACCTTCTCTCATTTGCGCTCCTGTTGGCGCGCTGCGGGCGCAAAGTCGACGGCCATGGCCGCCGGCGGCTTGGATCGGAGAGCACGGCCGTCACCACTGGCAGCACACTCAGCAAAGGCAGCACCATCACAACCGGCAGCACCGTCACCATTGGCAGCACCATCACCATCGGCCGCACCATCACCACCGGCAGCACCATCACCGCCGGCAGCACCATCACCACCGGCAGCACCATTACCACCGGCAGCGCCTGAGGTAAGAGGCCTCTTGCCAGCGGCTTGTGATGGAGGAGGAGCCGCCCCACAACTCCCTTCCGGCCCTCTTGCTCCCTCCGCCTCGCTCTCTCCCTGTTCGTCTGCCCTGGGCAGACGAAGAAGGAGAGAGGGACAGTCTGTTTCCCTCTGCACAAGTGGAGGAAGAAGGGCGATCTGTATATCAGGGAAGGGACAGGAGGAACTGCGCCGAGCGAGGGGGCATGTTCTGAACCCCCCCATCAGACCGCTGGTCAGCGTCGTCATGTTTGACTTGGCCGTCCTCGTCGTGGTAGCACTCTGCTTTGGCGCAGCAGGGCAGCCGGCGGAGGCTGCCATCGCAGCAGCCGCAAGGGCCGCCGCAGCAGATGCGAGGGCAGCGGCAGCGAAGGCGGAGAAGGCGGCGGCAGACGCCAAAGCGTTTGCAGCGAAGGCGGCGGCAGCGGCGGCGGCAGCAGCAGCAACAGCAGAAACAGCCGCCAAAGAAGCAGCAGCAGGAGAGCAAGCAGCAGCAGCAGCGAAGAAAGCAGAAGAAGGGGCTGCGCCAGCGGTGGCTGTTTCCAACGGTGCTGAAGTGGCAGCACTGAGGAGAGCAGCAGCAGAGACAGAAGCAGACCAAGGGGGCGGGGGTCAGGGAGAGGGATGGGGAGAGGGAGGAGGGGCAGGAGGATCAGAGGGAGCGGATCGGCCTCCGGCGCTGTTTGTGTTTGGCGACTCGACGGTGGATGCAGGAAATAACAATTTTCTGAGCACAAATCTGAAGGCCAACACGTTTCCGTTTGGCATTGACTTTCAGCCAGAGAGTGGAAGATTCAGCAACGGAAAAACTGTGGTCGACTTCCTTGGTATGCCCGCCCCTCCCCCCAACCATTCCCCCC
>SZWC01002281.1:127607-165487 GCA_023375785.1 Penium margaritaceum
CACGCACGCACACACACACACACACACACACACACACACATACACACACACACACACACACAAAGATACATACTTGTCGATCTCTCTGCAGGCGCATATTCTGGGACTACCTGCACATGTCACAGCACACGGCCAAGGTTGCTGCCGAGTACGCGTGGGGCGGAAGCTCGAGATACGCGGCGCCAGTCAACCTCAAGCAACTCATGGACATGCCATAAAGGCTTGGATGTGTATCTCCGGCATAATTTTGTGTATTTTTAGTGGGAAGAAGGACTCAAAAAATCGAGTCAACATTTCCAAGGTGGGCACGGGGGGTTGATGCTCAAAGAGATCAGCCTGAACTATCAAAGCTTGTTGGATGGATTGAGCAATATACGTAGCTTGTTCATAAGGAATGGTTGGGTATGGAGACAAAAAACTGACATAGCCCCGCAACCTTGCTGCATTACCGTGTGGTAAGAATGACTTGTACGGTCATTGGGAGGGTAAGTGTAGGAGGGCCCGCTGGACTGAACAGTGGCAGTAGGCTGGTACACATGACCGTGAGGGCAAAGAAACACCATGATTGCTTCACAGTTCAGAAGAACTCAAGAGCGCACGAGTCACAAGTCACAAGTAACAAGACATCGCATTGAGAGGTGTCACATAGTGTGTGAAAGTGAATGAGCGAGTAGCGGGCTTGCTTTCGCTCACTGCCCTCGCGCATGGTGAACATGAACCCGGCTGCATCTGGTAGAGCACTGGACTATCCACTACAATCGATGTCGAATTCCAACAAGCATAAGGCAAAAGGCTACACGCCTGTGGTTGGCACACAAGGAGAACCCACTGTTGGTGAAGACCCTAAACCACTCGTCATGGGGCTCCCTGTTCAGCCACGTAGAGACGGTGGAATAGCCAGTGGCAAGGTCTTCCTCTGGTCAGTCACCCGCATGTGTGGTGAGTGTGCAACGAGGTCAAATGTCGCTGACACATAACTAAGACTACCCCGTGACCCACAACCACAAGACAGACGTCACAAGACGTGACACGGAAGTGTACAGGCACGAACTATCAACCTGGAGCATCACAAGCACAAGTAGGCCAACGGCATGAACTATTGCTTTGAAGACATTACTGTCGAATGCCTTCGTGAGGAAGTCAGCTCTTTGTTGTGAGATGTAAATCCACACAATCTAGACATCGCTTGCAGCCACACTCACACACAAATGATGTCCCAATGCACTATGCTTATTGCGAGTGTCATCCATGCCATCGTGCTAAGCAATAGCCTTCGTGCTATGGATATCATAGCACAAAGTGAAGCAGCAAATGGGGATACGTAGCTATTGCAACAGTCAACAAAGCCCAACATTCTTACGTGTGCCTGCACTAGGAGCAACATACTCCATTTTGTTGGAGCTGCATGTCACACAATCCTGCTTGCCACTTTTCCACGAGATATGTTGGTTTTTGTGCATCTCTCATTGTGCTCTGTTGTGTCCTCCCGGCTTGTGTACATCGGCGTGCAGATGACTGACGGCAAGACTCGACATTGCTGGAGTGTCGTCCAGTGGAGCCGACGCACCTCATGCCTTCTTGCTGTTCGCTGGAGCCTCCTCCCTCCGGCGATGTGCTCAGCTCCATTGGCAGGCCTCCTCGGTGGTCGGGCCGCCGGCGGTCACTGCCACCGCAGATGCTGTCTGCATGCACCCAACGATGGTTCTGATTGTGTCATTGCGTCTACAACATCATCCTCTGCCTAGGGTCCATGTCTCTTGCTGTGTGGCACTGTTTGGCATCATGGACCGTCGTAGGCACTGCCTGGGTTCGGGCAGCCACAACTCTTTGCTGCTATTTTTTTAGCTGATTCTGACCGCATGACTGCGTTCGCAGCGTCGGTATTATGGTATGGTCCAGTTTTCAGGCAAAATGGACGACGCCCGGGTTTTGGGCTGTCGGGCGTCTGGCAGGGCTCACTGAGAAAACCCTGCCTGCCAGAAAATAGGTCTAGGACTATAGCGGATTCGACGGAATCCTTGACCGAATATGCCAAAACCACGGTGCTTGAGGGTCTCCGACCCTCAAGCCATCCCGTCTCACCGCCCACAGTCCCAGGTGACCCCGCTCGAGCCACGTGGCTCCTTCGACCGGTCGGCGTGGCACTGCCACGCTACACTCCCCCCCGCTAGGAGTGAGAGCTGCCTCGGCATCTCCAGTAATCCCAACGTGGGATTCGAGTCCTGGAGCTCTGATACCAATGTAGCGGATTCGACGGAATCGTTGACCAACTAGGCCAAAACCGTGGTGCTTGAGGGTCTCCGACCCTCAAGCCATCCCGTCTCACTGCCCATAGTCCCAGGTGACCCCGCTCGAGCCACGTGGCTCCTTCGACCGGTCGGCGTGGCACTGCCACGCTACAAGGACTATTTTCTGATTGGCTGGTTAGCTGAGTAAAAAGTTCTATAGAGCTGGGGGGGAGCTAGAACTTGGAGGGGTCTTTCATTGATGCTCATTCTTCATTCCTAATCAGTCACTTTCAGGTATCAGCAGCTTTCTGGCGCTAACACTGGCGCACGCGTTTCTGAGTTACAAACTCAGAGCTTCCAGACTTAGTTTCTAGAGTAGCAGACTGAGGGGGCAGCAGACTTATCAATGAGCGTGGAAGCCCGCATGCTTTATCAACAACGCTGCTGCCCAACCTACTGCCTAGTGTTTCCTTTATGGTATCAGAGCCACAGCGTAGCAGTAGCAGCAGAAGACTGACGTACAGGTGCCAGACAACGCCGACGGATCCCCATACGCGCCAGTGCAAGGGAAATGCTGCCGGATTTTTCCCGACAGCATTGATCCGCCTGGTGGCGGCATCAGATTATTTTCCCATGGCCACTGGGACATGGGAAATTCTACTGGATTTTTTCCGGCAGCACTGACTCCCACGCGTGACGCAAGGAGGTGAGCGGCAGGCCGCATCCGACATCTACGGGCGACGACGCACGCGCCAATGTCACCCAGGTGCAGTGACTGGCACCAGCGAGCAGTCGCAGCAGTAGCGGCAGGCAACAGCACCGAGCAATGGCAGCAGCAGCTAGCAGTAGTTGCGTACAGCAGCAGCAGCCGGTAGCAGCAGCAGCTCATAGCAGCTCGCAGTAGCAGCAGCCCGCAGCAACAAGCAGCAGCAGCGGCCAGCAGCAGCAGCGGCCAGCAGCAGCAGCTTGCAACAACAGCAGTAGCGGCAGCAAGCAGTAGCAGTAGCAGCAGTGAGCAGCAGCAGCAGCAGCAGCAGGCTACAGCAGCCGTAGCTACAAGCAGTAGCAGCAGCAGGCTGTAGCAGCAGCAGTAGCCGGCAGTAACAAGCAGCGGCTGCTGCTTCTCGCAGCCCCGCTGCTCGCAGCCCCATAGCTTGCTGCGAGCGACGAGCAGCAAGTAGCGAGCCCGCTGCTTGCTACGAGCAGCGGACTGCTGGCAGCGAGGAGCGAGCTCGCTGCTTGCAGCCCGCTGCCCACAGCGAGCAACAAAGCACACTGTGACAGACAGAAAAAGAAAGGAAAAAAACGAAAAAAAAATCCCCCATCCCACCAGCACCTTTGCCGCGGCTGCAGCAACCGCCATAGCTGCTGCAGCAGCCACAGCAGCCGTAGAAGTACGGGACAGCAGCAGCAGCAGCAGCACACGGCAGCAGCAGCAGTAGCAGCAGTAGTTGTTGCTGCAACAGCAGTCGCAACAGCAGTAGCAGCAGCAACAGTAGCAACAGCAGCCGCATCAGGAGAATCAACAGCAGCAGCCGCAGCAGCAGCAGCAACAGCAGCGGCAATAGCAGTAGCGGCAGCAGCAGCAGCAGTGGCAATAGCAGCTGCGGCAACAACAGTCGCACCAACAGTAACCACAGCCATAGCAGCAGGAAGCAACGGCAGCGGCGGTAGCAACAACAGTAGGGACTTCAGCAACAGCAGCCGCCACAATCGCGCAGCAGCAGCCCCAACAACGTTCGCTGCTAACGTCAGCATTCCGACGCTGACGTCACTACTGACGTCACTGTTGACGTCTACAATAGCAGCCCTACAGATAACGTGACGGCAGCTGCTGGCTTCAGCTGTCCTAGGCTGACGTCACTGCTGATATCAGCGTCACAAAAAAAAGAGAAGAAAAAGGGAGAAAAGGGGCACCAAAACCCACCATGGCTAACAGTCCTCCTGGGGAGGGGTCCTCCTCTGTTGGGGGGACCCCCAGCCCCCCTTTCCTACAGCAGCTGCAGCAGCAGCAGCAGTAGCAGCAGCAGCAGCAGCAGCAGTAGCAACAACAGCAACAGCAGTAGCAGCAGCAACCCATAGGCATCGTTACCAGCAACCTTGACCCCTTAGCTGCCATTCAGCAACATCTCGCCGCCTTGACGTAGCAGCTTGCATCACTGCAGCCATTGGCCTTACAGACGGTCACTAATGCTCCGGTGCCGTTCATTCCTCCTGGGCACGCCAGCCCCGCTGTGTCCGCTGCCATGCATTACCTGGCGCAACATCAGACTTAGTGCCAGCGGCAGATAGTGACCTCCGTCCTTGGTCCCACTCTGGACGCCGGCCGCAGGCAAAAGGACTTTGAGACGTCGCCCCCACCGCTTCAGGCCGGCGAGCAGATCCAGAGCTGGGAGCTCAGCTTCCGCATCTGGGTGCAGGGTGAGGGCCTGTGGGCAAACTACACTCTTTCGTATGACTCCACCCAGGCCAACCAACTGTATGACGCTGGTCGCGCAGTCCGCGCCCTCGTCCCTGTCGCTCCTCCGGCTTCCCGCCTGGCCTTAAAGCCCTTTCTTGGCAACTTCACCGCTAGTAGCATCCCAAACCCTGCAGCCACGTGGCACGTCCTCACTCGTCCCCATCGCCTATCCAGCGAGGCAGAGGCCAGCCATCTGCTCCAGGCGTTCAACTCCCTCCACATGGGGGAGACCGAGACAGTCACCGCCTACTGGTAGCGGGCTGAAGACATCCTTCGTCGCCTCGGCACCTCTGCTCCATCCCCTCTGGTCGCGCTCCTCACCATCAAGCGCGGCGCCACTGATGCGCACGCGGACATCTTCATGCACCACTCCCAGAATGTCCTCTCCACCATGGCGGCCTAGGGCACCCTCATGCCCTGGGCATACAAGCTCTTTCTCAGGATTGAAGAAGCTCGCCTGGAGTCCCGTCTTCAGCACACAGAGGCTCTATCCTCCCCTGCCGTCGCATCCGTGGCCGTTGCTTCCCCTACAGTAGCTACCTCCACCAGCTCTTCGTTGTCGGGGAAGAAGAAGCGCCGGAGCAAGAAGGGCAAGGGTTAGTAGCAGCAGTAGCAGCAGCAGTTGACTGGGTATAGCGGTGGTGGCTCAGTCTGCCATAACTGTGGCCAGCCCGGGCACGGCTGGAACACGTGCCCGCTGCCGACGGACGCGGCGCACGTCATCGCCACCACGTGTCACCAATGGAGCGCCGTCTCGCCTCTGCCGTCGTCGCTGTCGCTGGCCCTGACGCCCTGACCTCGTCCAGCAGCTCCACTCCTCTGACAGCCGCACCGGTCCCACCGGCGCCAGCTCCGCAGCAGCATCACACGCAGCCGTCGGTGCCCCCGTTCCCTTCACCAGTGCAGTCCTCGTCCTATCCCGGCTTCGGCACCGTCACTCTGTACTATGTCTACACTCCCAGGCCGTCCACGCGTGAGCGACAGTTGGAGTAGTTCATTGCGCTCCAGCTTGGCCTGCCTCGCCCTCCCCCCAAGGGCAGTGCAAGTTACGTTACCTCCTGCTCGCCCCCTTCGCCTTGCATGACTGAGACTGAGCTGCGGTGGTTTCTTGCCTCCTCGTCTGTCTTGTCGTCTTCCGTGGTATCCTCTGTCCCCCTCCGTGACGACATCGCGTGGCTTGATGATTGGCAGTCTCGGTTCGCGCCCCCTTCCACCGCGTCCGTGTCTCTTGCGTGCTGCCATGTCACTATTAACGATCTGGCGACTCCGGTCCAGGACTCGGCCGAGACCTGGATCATCGATTCCGGGACCACGCATCACATGACGGCCTCTCGTGAGGCCTTCAATATGCTTGGTCCTGTTGGCGATGTATCCGGTGTCCGGACGGGCTCCGGCCAGGGGTTACCTGTCCGGGACGTTGGTGTCGTTCGTTTCCGTAGTCCTGCCGGTGATGTCTTCCTGACCGATGTCCTTTTCGTCCCCGGTCTTAAGCTCAGCCTCCTGTCTGTTACTGTCCTTGACCGCCTGAGCATGGATGTTGTGCACTCGCGTGGTGTTGGCACTGTGTCGTTGCGTCCGTCCGGTCTTGTCATTCTTCACGCCACCGCCCTTGGCAACCTGTGGCATGTGCCTTGTCTGTCTTCCTCTCCTTCTGTCCCCTCCCGTCGGCCGCCACATGCCATGTGTTTGTCACCAGTACGCTTTCTCCACAGCACACCCGTCTCTTGCACCGCCGCCTTTGCCACGTCCACTCTGCTACTGTCGACAGCATGATCCACACCCAGCCGGCCAAGGGCCTCGACCCTGAGACTTTCTCTTTGTCGTGCCCCACGGAATGCGTTGATTACGCTCACGGCAAGATGCACCGGTCTACATACCCTCTGTCCTCCTCCCGTGCATTTCCCCTCTCGACTTGGTCCATTCTGATGTCATGGGTCCTCTCCCTACCGAGTCCGTTGGAAAGCATGGCCGCTATGTCCTCACCCTCACTGACGACTACTCGTGCTACCGCTGGGTCTTCTGCCTTTGGCAGAAAAGCGATGTCGCCCGTGCCATTCAAGACTGGCTTGTCCTTGCAGAGGTCGATCCCTTCGCCACTTTCGCTCCGATCGCGGTGGTGAGTACATGGTTGTACTCACCACCGCGAGACGTCCGCGCCCTACACGCCCGCCCAGAACGGCGTCTCCGAGCGGTGGAACTGTACCATGGCCGATGCCGTCCGCACCATGCGGGTTGAGTCTGGCCTCTCTGATTGCTTCTACTTTGAAGCCATGGCCTACATGACATGGGTCTAGAACCGGATTCCTCACGCACCCCTTCCCCGCTAGTCAACGCCGTACCAGCACTGCTGCGGTCAGCGAGCCGACCTCCGCCCTGCTTGCGTCTTGGGCTGTGTAGCCATCGTGTGGCTGCCTGCCCCGCAACAGGGTGGCAAGCTCGCCCCCCAAGGGCGTCCTTGCACCTTTCTTGGTGTCTCTCGTCAGTCCAAGGCTTGGCACTTCTGGGATCCCTCCCGACACTGCATCGTCGAGTCCTGCGATGTCCTCTTCTTTGAGGAGCTGTATCCGCGTGATCTTGTTCACTCTAACTCATCGATGTCCCTCCTGTCGCGTGGGGGAGTGGTGAGTCCGCCCTCCTTCCTGCCGCTTCCGGATGGCACATCACTTCGTCCCTCCGAGCCAGTAGTCCCTGTCGTGCCCGCTGGCCCCTCCGAGCCAGCAACCCCAGTCGCGCCCGCTGGCCCCTCCAAGCCAGCAGCCCCTATCGTGCCCACTGGCCCCTCTGGGCCGGCGGTCCTAGTCGCGCCCGCTGGCCCTTTCGAGCCAACAGCCCCAGTCGCGCCTGCTGGCCCCTCCGAGCCAGCAGCCCCAGTCGCGCCCACTGGCCCCTCCGGGCCGGCAGTCCCAGTCGCGTCCACCGGTGCCTCCGGGCCGGCGGTCCCAGTCGTGTCCACTGGTCCCTCCGGGCCTGACGCCCCAGTCGCATCCACTGGTCCTTCCGGGCCAACAGCCTCAGTCGCATCCGCTGGCCCCTCCGGACCAGCGGCCCCAGTCGCGTCCAATGGCCCCTCCGGGCTAGTAGCCCCAGTCGCGTCCGCTGGTCCCTCCGGGCCAGCAGCACCGTCCCCCTCCGTCGGCCCGTCAGACTCAGTGCCATCTCCTGCCCTACTGTGCTACACGTGTGGCCCAGGCAACAGCCTCCGACCCAGGCTGTCAGTGAGCGTGCAGATCGTAGTACCTCATCCTGTGGCGTCACGGCCCCCTGCCTCCACGTGTCTCTTCTACTCCTACGGTCGTGAGTGGGGACCCTGGCACCAAGGCCTTCATCCTGACCACTTTGTCTATCATTGTAGACCTTCACCCTGGCTCTGCACTAGACTACATCATGCTTCATCACGAGCATCGGCATGCTGTCATGGCGGCACTCGCGCGCATCCCACCTGGAGCTCGAGATACACACGCTCTCTTAGTCCGCTCCATAGCACGCCCGGAGGACCCAGCCACCCTACGCGAGGCTCGAGCCTCTCCTGAGGCCACACACTAGGATGCTGCCTCCAATGACGAGCTCGCTGTTATCCGACAGTACCACATGTATGACCTCGTTGACCTCCCTCCAGGTCGGAAGGCCATCGGTGCCAAGTGGGTGTTTTGGTGCAAATGGAAGCCTGACGGGTCCTTGGACACGTACAAGGTCAGCCTCACAACCAAGGGCTTTGCTCAGGTCCCTGGGGTCGATTACGACCAGATCTTTGCCCCAGTTGGCCGGTTCTCTACGAGCCGGGTGCTCTTCAGCCTGGTTGCCCAACATGGTTGGGAGCTGCATCAGATGGACGTGAGCAACGCCTTCCTCCATGGTTCACTGGAGGGTGAGGAGCTCTACATGGTGCAACCTCCAGGCTTCGACGATGGCACTGGGAGAGTCTGGTGGTTGCGGAAGGCCCTCTATGGCCTAAAACAGTCGTCTCGGTGCTAGAACCAGGTGATTAGCAGCACGCTCCTTTGCGGCGGCCTCCAGCGCAGCACCGCTGACCCCGCACTGTTCGTCAGCCCACGAGGCCAGACCCTCGCCGCTGTTCTGGTCTACGTCGACGATCTCCTCATTGCGTCGCCTGACATGGCCGCCATCCAGTGTGTCAAGGACCTGCTGCACACCACCTACCAGATGAAGGATCTCGTGCCAGCCCGAGTCTTCCTGGGCATGGAGCTCGAGCATGATCGCTCGCAGGGCATCCTACACGTCCACCAGGCTGCCTATGTGCAGACCCTGTCCACTCGCTTCGCCGAGGACCTGCCCCTCCTGCCGAGTGCATCTTCGTCCATGTCACCTGATGTCCAGGTGAAGCTGAAAAGTCCCGACCCAGCTGTTGTGGGGGAGCCAGTTGACGTGACCACGTATCTGCGAGTCATTGGGTCACTGATGTTCCTGGCGACGACGACACACCCAGACATCGTGTTTTCCGTCAACCTCCTTGCTGAGTTTTCTCAGGAGCCACGTTACCTCCATTTCGAGACCGCGATCCGAGTACTGTGTTTCGTCGTCTTGACACCTAGGCAAGGTCTCATGTTCCGCCGCCAGCCGTCCATCCTCGCGGTGGGCTACACCGACAGTGATTGGGCCGGTAGTCCAGATGGTAAGAGTCGCACAAGCTGGATCTTTTTGATCGGTGGCACGGCTGTGTCCTGGCACAGTGGCAAGCAGGGGTGCATTGCACGCAGCACTGCTGAGGCTGAGTACGTAGCCCTTTGCTCAGGCGCATGTGAGAGTGTGTGGTTGCTTCGTCTGTTGTCCGAGTTGCGTCGGTCCGTCACATCCATCACGTTGCATTGTGACAATGAGAGTGCCATGGCCATCGCCGAAAATCACGGCGTGCATCACACACGCACAAAGCACATCAACGTTGAGTATCACTATGTGTGTTTGTTGTAACATGACAGTAGCATCAGCATTGTGTGGGTTGAGATAGCATGGCAGCTGGCTGACTTCTTAACCAAGGCACTGAAACGCGACTCGTTCAATAAGGCTGTGAGTTCGGTTGGCATGCGTCCGTGAGTGGCTCTCTTTGTCCCTGCCTACGTCTCTGTGTGCCCTAGGAGAGTCTGGTTTTTTACTGTGTCTCTGCCCGTCCATGTGCACTACGCCTGTGATTCATGGGGGAGTGATAGTTTTTGCGCATCTCTCATTGTGCTCTGTTGTGTCCTCCCGGCTTGTGTACATCGGCGTGCAGATGACTGACGACGAGACTCGATGCTGTTGGAGTGTCATCCGGTGGAGCCGATGCACGCTGAGGCCTACTTGCTGTTCGCTGGAGCCTCCTCCCTCCGGCGATGTGCTCAGCTCCATTGGCAGGCCTCCTCGGTGGTCGGGCCGCCGGCGGTCACTGCCACCGCAGATGCTGTCTGCATGCACCCAACGCTGGTTTTGACTGTGTCATTGCGTCTACAGCATCATGCTCTGCCTAGGGTCCATGTCTCTTGCTGCGTGGCACTGTTTGGCATCATGGACCGTCGTAGGCACTGCCTGGGTTCGGGCAGCCATAACTCTTTGCTGCTATTTTTCTAGCTGATTCTAACCGCATGACTGCGTTTGCAGCGTCGGTATTATGGTATGGTCCAGTTTTCAGGCAAAACGGACGACGCCCGGGTTTTGGGTTGTCGAGCGTCTGGCAGGGCTCACCGAGAAAACCCTGTCTGCCAGAAAATAGGTCTAGGACTATTTTCTGATTGGCTGGTTAGCTGAGTAACAAGTTCTACAGAGCTGGAGGGGGAGCTAGAACTTGGAGGGGTCTCCTATTGTTGCCCATTTTTCATTCCTAATCAGTCACTTTCAGTTTTCAGTAGCTTTCTGGTTCTAACACTGGCGCGCGCGTTTCTGAGTAACAAACCCACAGCTTCTAGACTTAGTCTCTAGAGCAGCAGACTGAGGGGGTAGCAGACTTGAGCAACGAGCGTGGAAGCCCGCATGCTGCATCAACAACGCCGCTGCCCCAACCTGCTGCCTAGTGTTTCCTTTAAGAGTACCATTCCCTCGACAAGGTGTTAGTTTATGTGTCACAGACACGTTGTGACCTATGGCCTCGTTGCACACACACTACACTAATGCAATAGATTGATTCTGGAGGTCCCACCGTCTTGGAGAAGACATGACAATGCTGCAGAGAGACACACGGTTGTGTTCGAGGCGTCGACCACGAGATACATGGAGGAAAATGACCTCCATACTTCTTGTGCACTTTCCGCAGGCATGCAGTGGTAACTGGTGGATTGTTGGGTTTCCTACTAACACTGTCTGAGACTAGCTGACCGAAAGGCTCCCATCAGACTACATGCTGCTAGATTTTTATCTGGCTTCCCACCTTCCAGGTCTTCCCCAAAAGCGTCAGGTTTGGCTTGGGTCTTCAAGCGACAAGGATTGCGAGCGATACTGAGCTCGCCGCTTGCTCGCTTGTCAACCTGTCGCTCGCACCGAGCAATTTGCTCACTTGTTACTTGCCATTCTGGGCATGTGACTCTCTCCCGTGCATGAACTCTTCACGCCGTGGCACCGTGACTATTTCCGTTCGATTTAATCCACACCTCTTAACATTCCTCTCACTAGACTTGGCTACCTACTCAAGGAAGGTGTAGCCAGTGCAACTGCCACCGAATGCGTCATGAGCTGAATTAGTTGGTGTACCTGTCGACAACAACAGGGGGCTATTCTTGGCAGTAGAGGCCAACCTGTGTCATATGGTTCCTCATCTATCCTGGGTGACTATTTCCAGCCATAGGGAGCCTTTCGCAGCCGCTAGACTTCGTTGGTACCATCAGAAAACTCCGGAGGTTGTACCATGTAAATCTCCTCATCCAACAGTCCGTGTAGAAACACGTTGTTCACACCCATCTGGTCAAGTTCCCAATCATGGTGTGCTACGACGATAAAAAAGGCTCGAGCTCTGGTGTAATGTCCGACGAGGGAAAACGTTTTGTCAAAATGATCACCAAGGGCTTCGGAAAACCCTTTGGCAGTGAGATGTGCCTTGTACTTATGGAGTGCACCGTTGGGCTTGTATTTTCAACAAAATACCTAACGAGTGTCGACAGCCTTACGTCTTGGTGGCAAATCGACCAGTTAACATTCTTTAGGGTCATGTAGAGCTCTCAGCTCGTCCCACATAGCAGCCTCCCACTGCTCAACGTCAGATGCTGCACTGGCCTATCAAATTGTGGTGGGTTCAGGCGACTAAGCATAGTAGCAACGGTGGTGTGACACTCGGAAAGCGGCTGAGTGTCACACCACTGCCGCTGGTGCTCCGTTGTGAGCAACACATACCCAACAACAGATTTGGGACTGACAACCCCAGTGGCTAGACCTTGCGCGTCCGTGCCGGTTGGCAAGACTGGGGCCTGCTCAGTCTATGACCGAGACTGACACACTGAGATATCAACAACACTAGAGGAGAATTCAGGGATTGCGCGAAGCCGCTCAGAGTAGAAAAAAGGGGAAATGAGTGTAGGACCCGTGGGGTTGCTGGATTGAGGCAAGTCAGACAAAGGAACAGGTGGATTAGACATGACAGGAGCGACCGGACTGGACGGAGCCACGGAGGAGTGAGCAGGAGACACAGACTCAGACAGGAGTGAGGGTGATGATGTGACAGGGGAGGACAGAGCTCCAAAGGAGCTGGACGACATGGACGGGACAGACCCTAAGGCCCGTGTGGACGCAATGTCTATCAATTGGGGACGTGCCGAGGGTGCAGGCAACTTGGAAGAAACACCAACAGGGGCTGCAAGGACTGCATGGCCAACTTTCTCCATGCAATCAAGAGAGTGGAAGCAAGGAGGTAACATATGAGAGACGACCAAGGTTACGGAGGAATAAGGAAAAAAAAGGGCATCACGAGACTCGACGACGTGCTGGCGCTCTGGATCCCAGGAAAATGACACCCAAAAGGAGCAAAGGCGTCCACGAGGAGTGATTCTTCCATGACAGATATCCTAAGAAAGCCAGACAGAAGCAATGCTACCTTAGACCAGAGCAAGATGGGGATCGGCATTAGTGCCACACCACCAGTCAAAGGGCATGACAATTGGAGGGAGAGAACCGTTGGGGACACTGTTCCAGACCTTGGTCATGTAACTCATGGCTTCAAAGGCAAAGAGGGAGGAAAGACCGAATTCAGACAAAAGGGTGCGGGCACCACTGGAGAGGGTCTGATTCCAACACTGAGAGAGGCCATTTTGTTGAGGTGTATAAGAAGCGGAGGTCTCCAGAGACACCCCTTTGGAATCAAGGAGCTGGGTGGTGAATCCAAGGAGCTCACCACCCGGACAAGTGCAAAAGATGCACAGCGAGCACTTGCATGCACGCTCAGCTTGAGCACACTAGGAATAAATGACTGCATATACATCACTCCTTTGATGAAGAGAGATAACCCAGTGAGAACGTGAGAAATCATCAGTGAGGCACAAGATGTGAAGCCCGACATCCTTAAGGAAGTGATGGGAGAGGGGGTCCATGATATCAACATGAAAACGATCAAGAGGATGAGAAGGATGAGGGTCAGAGAAAGAGAAAGGGAAGCAATGCATTTTACCCTGGGAACAATTAAGGCACTCAGAGGGGCAAGGAGAAGGGAAGGTGGATGGTAAAAGGCCGACAGTGGGCTGAAGGTGGAGACCACAATACAAGATCTGAAAGTGATCGGGAGAGAGGGTACGACATGAGCAAGGACAAAGCCAAAAGAGGAAGTGGAGGGTATAAGAAATAGCACACAGTAGAGTTTGTCACACTCGATGCCATGCAAGAAAACACGACCGGAGGGACGACAATGGTTTGTACCAACTCCACGACTGGCTGAGGAATCCATGCCTTGATCTTTCAAGGAAGTTACTGGTAGCAAGCTGAACTCCAAAAAAGGCAAGCATAGAACACAAGGTATGGACACCAACGTCCTGAACATGTAGTAGCAATCCGGCCTAGTGTGAGCAAAGCGAACGGAACCAGCTCGGTCCACTAAGACAAAGGAGGACCGGATGGACGACATGTGGTGGGTGGCGTTGGATTCGAGGATCCGGAATCCACTGGAGACATGCACTTAAAAGAGAATTTCACGAATAGCAACACTTACAGTAGACAGGATAGAAGAAGCACAGGCGACGAGACATCAGGGAAGGACGGTAGATTACCAGTGCTCTACCCACAGAACACACGAAGACAAAACCATGGGGACATGACCAAGGGGTTCCCACGAAGGACGGTGTCAGTTTGGCACGCTAAACCTCCAGTCAATGGAGCCACACTCTGACCTCCCTGATAGCAAAGGACGAAAAGATAGAGGAGAGACTGCACTGGTTGGCGCTCACCATCTACCGACTGAGGCTAGGATCAAGGATCCTGAGGAAGGAGGGTACCATGGCGGAGCGACGTAGGCTGGAATGGCTTGCCAACATAGATAGACGCTTCGTGTGGTGTATGGTTTTGTTGGACGAGTGGAGGAAACAGCAGCAATTAAGCAGCCCTGAGTAGAGGAGGTAAAGGACTGAGAGGAGGTGCTGGAGCTGGTGTTGGAGGTGGATGAGGTAGAAATACTAGCAGTGTGCATCCGAGGAGCGTGCATGGCATGTACAATGCGCAAGTCATCAAGTGGAACAAGGCACGTGCGTGCAGAATGTTTGGTGGAGCCATAGTTCCAACACACAACTGCTCCAGGCACGCAGGAAGATGAAGGGTATTTGGCTTCACCCTTGCCACGACCCTTGCCATGCACACAACCTTGAGAGGTGAGGGCAGTGGCAATGGAGGACGTTGAGGAAGAGGAGGAACATGCTGCAGACAAAGAGGAGGGCAAAGATGAGGTAGCAACAATGGCGGCAAGCCCCATAATAACTGTTCGGTGAAGGCGCTTGTTCTAGAGACTGGTCCACCAGACGGCAAGATGATTAGCAGTGAATTATAACAAGGCACCAACACGAGGGGGGGACAGGTGGAACTGGCTAGGACGCTAGGTGCTACATGTAAGCCAGACAGATCCAACAACACTAATTATTGCATGAGGTTTCCTTGAATGTGTAATTTCACTGTGGATTTGGAATCTACAGGAAAAACTGTGCGAGATCGGCCTAAGTATGGGGTCTACCCATCAAGAATTGAGGAAGTTACGTCCGGCCAAGGGAACCGGCCAAGGGAAATACAGGTGATGAGAATTTATCCACACGGTCTAGGGCTCGACCCGCGAAAGATCCAACGAGGCCGAAGCAGGCCTTGGGGCATGGTTAGTCAATGAATAGAAGATCATTGAGAGCCAAGGATGCTTTGGAATGGCACCCCAATATGCTATTACCAGAAAGGGCGCTTTGGGCGGCTGTCACCGCAACTAATGGAGCTACCAGGAGTAGCGGTAGTTTGCTGTGATTCACGAAAACGGTAATATCCTGGCCGTTCCTCAACGGAATGATATGATTTTTGGTGCGTTGGAAAGCTGGGCAGATTAGCTACATGATGTCGAGGATGTTGCTCATCCCTGAACCTTGTGGAGCCGTGCATGGCTCGACGACCTCGGTTCGCCTAGGACGTGTCACCATGTACGTATTGACTTGTATGTTGACACTTGAAAAACAAGTACAGTTTCTACCACTTAATCACACGTGTTCCCGTGCTCCCCTCAGATGATTCTGCGCTTCCTCATACATGGAAAGGTGTGTACTGGCCTTCCCTTTGTCATCGTTGGTACCTGTTGGTGCTCGTACCCTCCGATTGAGGCTAGCACACTACGCCCGGCTTACACTACAACTCATCAGCCTTGACATTGTGGAGGATGTTAGAAAGCTCCGGGATTAACTCATTGACCATGGCGAGCATAGTAGAAAGCTGGCCGGGCCCATCCCCACCGGGACCATCACAAAGAAGCTTGAGCCTAAGAGCCTCGTACGCATCAGTTGTTTTGTCCGCATACTGAAAGAGCATGATGAACTCGATATTGAGCGTACTTTTTTGGAGTGCCTGGCTAGTGATAGTGGTGTGGCGGTAAATCATTGTGTACGCACCGACTAGGTGAGCCACACGATGGGTGGCGGGATCAGCATTGAAGGTGCCAATGTCATCAATGAGCGGCTCAGGTGCAACAGCAATGTGGGCCTGGACAGTGCAGATGGACTCAGTAGTAGCAGTTGTGAAGGGTACGACAGTTGGAGACTCAGCTGTTCCTCCTGAGCCCAGGCACTTAAATGCACCTCCCAATAGAAGAAGGTTTTTCCTACGGCCAGGATAGGGGGTGGAATGAAGAATTCATGCTGGTGCAGCACAATGGTAGTGATGGCATCAGCAAGAGTAATTACAGGATTTGAAGCAGAGGTGCTAGTAGCAGATGGTGTGGAAGAGAAAACTTGGGAAAACCATGCACGCCGGGCTCAAACGATAACCCAATGAGAAAACTCTCCTGCATAAAGAAAAGCTACATGTGTCCTCGCAAGTACAAGGGATACTAAAGTAGCTACTTGACAGCTGTTGGTGGGTGGGACCACTACCCGACAGTGCTTTCCTGCTAGCTGGGTCCACATCAGGGATCTACACAAGTATGGACACCGCCAAATCGTCACAATACGTATTATAGACAGACGGGGAGGACTATCATCACAATAGCTGGTTTTACTTATGATGTTGAAGATCATAGTTATGTGCTGAAAATGATGTTGATGCACTTGGTGCTGCTGAGGCTACATTTGTTGGATACCCTACCAATGCAGGTGATGCTACAAATGCTATTGATGTTGGTGAGGTACAGAGTGATGTAGTTGCTCATAATGCAACCTC
This sequence comes from Penium margaritaceum, assembly GCA_023375785.1. Lineage (NCBI taxonomy): Eukaryota > Viridiplantae > Streptophyta > Zygnematophyceae > Desmidiales > Peniaceae > Penium > Penium margaritaceum. The sequence goes on from SZWC01002281.1 coordinate 144,087, forward strand.
ACACACTTCCATTCTCTTTCAAAACAAGAGAAACATAAGAACATGTTATTGTTGGGATCGTTCAACATATCACAAACTGAGTAAATGGTTGAAATTATTTACTTCAGTTTCTAAGTCTACATAACATCATCCATATGTTTGATCAGGAATGCTAGGTGAGTTAGACGACGATCGAGCTCCGTCCAGTATGGCAAGAGCAATGAGCTTGTTTTTTTCCAAGTACTTATGAGCCTGTAGATGGATGCCCAAAACTGCACCAAGCTTCGCATCAAGGAGTCCGCCTCCACCACCATCTGACTGTGAAACTGCTAGGAAGCTTCCTAGCCTTGCTGCTGCTGTCTTGGCGACACAGTCCAGTCTGTTAATCCTGTATATATTTCTTTCACTGTGGTGGACATGAGTGCGCAGGGCAGGCTGATCCAGCGAGAGGAGGCGACGCACCGTGAGCCGCATATCATCGGCGGGCCACGACCCTTGTTCACCCGTCCTCACACCGCGTGCACGCCTCCCTCCTGGCAATCTTGCCTCTGCTACACTCTTAGCAGCGAGGGTGATACCCTTGCCTGACTTTGGCTTGCTGACCTAGTTTTGGTTCTTCACACATTTGGGATCAAACACCTAGATTAGTCTTGCTGTGACTTGTGTGTTAGGTTAGACAAGCGCAAACAGCGCTCAAACCTGAATGTGGCCTGGTTAGGACTTTTGGAGCCGAGACAGGCATTTTGCCCTCGAGCTCGAGTTGGAGCCGGCGAGCTTTGCTCGCCGGCCAAAGGGTGAGCCTCGTCTAGCGAGACTCACCCCGTAGGTGTGTTACTAGTCGATGTGCAAGGTCGATCCATGGCTGTCACCCTTTACCCGACCCTAACTCCCTCCACACTCCATCAAACGAGGCAAGAGTAGGTGCGTTGGAATCAGGAGAAAGAACACACAGTCAGCTGACGCACTAGCAAGCAATCAGGNGTTGGAGCCAGCGAGCTTCGCTCGCCGGCCGAAGGGTGAGCCTCGTCTAGCGAGACTCACCCCGTAGGTGTGTTACTAGTCGATGTGCAAGGTCGATCCATGGCTGTCACCCTTTACCCGACCCTAACTCCCTCCACACTCCATCAAACGAGGCAAGAGTAGGTGCGTTGGAATCAGGAGAAAGAACACATGGTATCAGAGCTAGGTCCGCTGGACTCCTCGTCGGCGGCGATTGCGAAATTGAGCGGCGGCCCCAAAAACGGCACAGGAGGCAAGTGGCGGCCCGAGCCGCCGCTTGCCCAGGCCAGGGCCGTCCAAGGACAGCGCGCAGGGCGGCCGGACCTTTCCTAGGTCCGCGCGCAGCCAGAGAGGCGCGACACGTGGCCTCTAGGGGTCGTAGACTGCCGAGGCATCACTAAGGACGGCGTCCAAGGGGCGACGCCGGAACTGAGAAGGAGAAAAGGGACGCCACAGCGTCCCCTACAGTGTGAAGGGAGACACATAGCCGACAGCAACATCAAGAAGGAGTGGGGAAGGAGCCAGGTGAGAACGACCTCAAGCACCCTCCCTCCTTGGGTGAAGGAAGGGGAAACGGCCGCCGGCAGCCCTGTGAGGACGTGCTTAGGCCCACCGCAGCAGCATGAGCCAAGCGGGAAGTGGCCAAGGGGGCAGCCCGCATGGAAGTGCCTCCGTTCCCGGAGGTGAACAACCCGTCGCCACCACCGCAACGGTGACGTGGGATGATCTTTCGCGTGTCATGGCCCAGAAAGATCTTACGCCGCCACTCTTGGTCACACGTGACTTCCTAGCCTGGAAGGATATTTTTCTAGCTTGGGCGGCCGAGCACGGCTTGGAGGATTTGTACTTGAACCCTCCAACCGCCGCCACCGAAGACCGCGTGCTCTTGCGTGCCTTCAACGCCTTGGTCCGGGCTCTTCCCGATGACCAGGCATATGCAATCCGGCACTTGCGCTTTGGCGGCAAGGGGGAAGACCCGGCTAATCCTCGTAGTGAAGCCCCTCGCCCCTACGAGGCTTGGCAACACCTCGCCACCCGCCACGAGGAGCGAGGAATGACTCTCGTTATAACCCTTCTTGACAGGCTGCGAGGCCTCTATCCCAAGCCGGGCGCACCCATCTCAGAGTACTGGGATGCCGCAATGGACATCCGTCGGCGGATCCTTGGTCTTGGTGCTTCCTGTTCTGTGCTTGAGTGGTTGGACCCGGTCCTACTCCATTTGGGCGAGCCATACAGGGACTTTCGACGCACCCTCTTGCGCCGTCTTCGCGTGACCGACATCGAGACGACCGATCTGGCGGAGGTGTTTGAGGAGCTCCGCCATTATGAGGACATCCTTCGCGGAGAGGCGCGCGATGCAGGAGGCTCTTCCTCTGCCAGTGCCTTCACACATCAGGCAGCTCCGGGTCACTCCTCAGGACCGAGCTACGGGGGAGGCCGAGGAGGTGGAGGACGAGGTGTGCAGTCAGGCGGAGGGCGTGGTCGAGGTCGAGGTGCAGGGGACCGGACTTGCAACTACTGTGGTCAACCAGGTCACTACTGTCGGGCCTGTCCTGAGCTACAGCGGATGATGACCCCACCACAGCAGCATCAGCAGTCTTCCCTGCCACCTCCTCGCTTGCAGCAGCTACACCCACCAGCGTGGGCCTTGCAGAATCCACCTCAACCTCGTGCTCCAACACCTTTTGGGGCAGCCACCTTTGGGCCATCTCCGCTGCTGCTAGTGCCGGCGCCACCTGTGTACCAGGGACCGCCGCTGATGTATCCAGGACCATACTACGTGCCACCAGCCCCCACCACTCCAGTCCCTGTGCCAGTGTGGGCACAGCGAGTTTACGCTGACATGAGCGACTCGCAGCAGCCTACGCCAGCCGTCCCCACTGTCGGGTGGACCACGCCCAAGGAGCTGCAGCCACCCGAGCCGACAGCCATGCCTCAGTCGTCAGGTCAGCGGTTTGGTCACACGCATGTCACCACATCGCACGCACTTCCCATGCATGAGTGGTTGTTTGATACCGCTGCATCGCATCACATGTCACCGCATCGGCAGCTGTTTGTGTCACTTTATGCTACGCACGATGTTGAGGGAGTGAAGACCGGGTCTGGGGAAGAGTTGCCAGTTGAGGGTGTGGGCACTGTGGCATTGCAAGCGCCGGGAGGGGTCTTGTGGCTGACTGGCGTGTTGTATGTTCCCAAGCTTCGTGTGAATCTGTTGTCAGGGGGGCAGTTGGATCGACAAGCTAGCATGTCCACTCTGACGCAAGGGCAACGATGCATGCTTTTTGATTCTGTAGGTGCATTGTTGGTCGATGGGCCTTTGCATGCTGACATGTTGTATCGTCTCACGCTCTTTCCACTTGCACCATCTCAGTCACATCGCCCACAAGCACATGTGATCACGGTTCCTGATGCAAAGCATACCGAGTTACTGCATCGTCGTCTGGCGCAGGTCAACACAGACATGATAACTGACATGTTGAAACACATCCCAGAACATGGACTTCTTCCTACTGACTGTCCCCATGGTCTGAAGGCAGGAACATGTCTAGAGTGTCAAGAAGGGAAGGCCCACAGGCAAACCTTTCCCAGATCTGAAAATGTCAGCAAGGTCCCACTTGCATTGGTTCACGCAGACTTGACTGGCCCCATGCCTGTGCCCTCGGTACAGTATGGGTCCCAGTACATACTGACATTTACTGATTACTACAGCCGATTTCGCTGGGCATTCCTGCTGAAATCTAAGGCCGATGCACAACTCACCATTGTCGAGTGGATATCGCGTGCTGAGCGTCAAACAAACTGCAAACTGCAAAAGCTGCGCACAGACAGAGGAGGGGAATTCCTGGGTACCCTGGCCGTAGAACTCAAGGCTAAAGGCATAGAACACCAAACAACCGCCCCGTACACACCACAACAAAATGGTGTGGCGGAGAGGTGGCACAGAACACTGGGTGACGCGTTGAGAACTTTACTCACAGAGTCTGGACTGTCGTTTGGTTTTTGGGAAGAGGCTATCAAGTATGTGACATGGGTGTGGAACCGCATTCCACAGGGTCCACTGCCTAAGTCAGTCACACCGTGGGAACGGTGGTTTAAGGAAAAGGCCGATCTCCGACCGGCGCGGGTATGGGGAACGATGGCTTGTGTGTGGCTTGCTCATCCGCAACGTGAAAGCAAGCTTGGCCCGCGTGGACGCTGGTGTGTTTTTGTAGGAGTATCCCACGCCTCCAAAGCGTGGCGTTTCTGGGACCCCACGAGTCACAGTTATGTGGAAAGCCGAGACGCGTCATTCTTGGAACATATGTCATACAGGCAATTCCAAACCCTGAAACGTGCTCTCAAGCCAACAATGCCAGAGCGCTATCCTGAGTATGTCAGCGTCCCGGTGTTTGTTCCTCATGAGGTGTCAACACCCTCAATGCAGGAAAACACCGACAGGAACACACCTGTACCTGTCGACCTTCTATCCCCTGCTGATCTTGCTAGCATGGAGTCCAGTGCTCCACAATCTCCACCGGGTATTCACACTCATGATTCCTCACAGCGCACTGAAAGCGCTGCAACACCACCTCCCGAGCCTGTCCGACGGTCCCTACGGGATCGTCCACGTGTAGACTACCGACAGTTCTATCATACCACAGGTCCCACAAAGGTGAACCACACAGTGGTGGAACCACTAACGCTGTCCGAGGCCAGGGGGCGTTCCGATGCTGCTGAGTGGGAGAAGGCCATGGTGGCTGAGCTCAATGCTCTCATGGAACATGGAGTATATGAGCTTGTGCCACTTCCCCCTGGTCGAAAGGCCATTGATGTCAAATGGGTCTTCAAGCTGAAAAGGAATCTGAAAGGCCTGATTGAAAAATACAAAGCTCGTTTGGTAGCCAAGGGGTTTCATCAAATCCCTGGGCAAGACTTTACAGACACTTATGCACCGGTCGGAAAATACAGCACCAGCCGTGCACTGCTGGGGGTGGCAGCACGCGAAGACTGGGAAATACATCAAATGGATGTTAAAAACGCCTTTCTGAACGGTCCTCTTGAAGAGGAACTGTACGTAAAACAACCCGAGGGGTTTGAGGACGGGACTGACCGTGTGTGGTTGCTGCTGAAAGCCCTTTATGGACTGAAGCAAGCACCTCGCTGCTGGAACAAGGAAATCCGACGGATACTGGAAAATGGTGGGTTTACACAAAGCTTGTGTGATCCGTCTCTTTTCTTGCGGTGGGAGAAAGATGTCCCAGTTGCACTCCTGGTCTATGTGGATGATCTTCTGATTCTCTCCCCCTCACTTTCTCTCATTGCATCCACAAAAACACTGCTTATCCAACACTACAGCATGACGGACTTGGGTGAGGCTAGAAACTTTTTGGGCATGACCATCACCAGAGACAGAGAAGCACGCGCACTCAGTTTGCATCAGGGACGGTTCATCGCACATCTCACCACACGTTTTCAGCATCTTGTCCAGCATCTGCCACCACAGCAGTCAACGATGAGTCCAGGCGTCTATGCTCAGCTGTTGGATGCTCATACCACTGACTACGGATCAGACTGTGATCCCACACTGTACCGACAGATCACTGGCAGTCTATCATACCTGGCGTCCACCACACGCCCTGACATATCATGTGCTGTCAATGTGCTGGCCCAGTTCGGTCAACAACCGCGCACTGCTCATCAAAAGGCACTGCTGAAGGCGTTGCGCTATGTGTTGGACACGGCTAGTCTTGGTCTGGTCTTTGCTCCCACGTCCGGTCCTGTGTTGGATGGGTTCTGTGACAGTGACTATGCTCGTGACCGTGGTGCTCGCAGTCGAGGTGGCTATGTGTTTCGTGTGTGGGGCACAGCTGTGTCGTGGCGTAGTGCAAAGCAGTCTTGTGTAGCACGCAGTGTGGCTGAAGCTGAATACATGGCTCTGGGCGAGGCTGCATGTGAAGGGATTTGGCTTGCACGCTTGCTTGAGGAGTTGGGTTTGCCTGCACATGATGTGCCACTCTACAGCGACAGCTCTGCCGCACGCTGCATTGCCGCAAATGATGGTGTGCTGCACTCACGCACTAAGCATATCAGCGTAGAACACCATTTCGTGCGAGAGGCAGTCGACGTTGGTGCTGTGCAAGTCTGCTCCATTAAAGGCAATGCTCAGCTAGCCGACTTCTTAACCAAGGCTCTTTCCTCTACTGCACTCCAACTACAACTTCACTCTCTTGGCTGCACATCCGTCGCACCCATGTCCAAGGGGGCGTGTTAATCCTGTATATATTTCTTTCACTGTGGTGGACATGAGTGCGCAGGGCAGGCTGATCCAGCGAGAGGAGGCGACGCACCGTGAGCCGCATATCATCGGCGGGCCACGACCCTTGTTCACCCGCCCTCACACCGCGTGCACGCCTCCCTCCTGGAAATCTTGCCTCTGCTACACTCTTAGCAGCGAGGGTGATACCCTTGCCTGACTTTGGCTTGCTGACCTAGTTTTGGTTCTTCACACATTTGGGATCAAACACCTAGATTAGTCTTGCTGTGACTCGTGTGTTAGGTTAGACAAGCGCAAACAGCGCTCAAACCTGAATGTGGCCTGGTTAGGACTTTTGGAGCCAAGACAGGCATTTTGCCCTCGAGCTCGAGTTGGAGCCAGCGAGCTTCGCTCGCCGGCCGAAGGGTGAGCCTCGTCTAGCGAGACTCACCCCGTAGGTGTGTTACTAGTCGATGTGCAAGGTCGATCCATGGCTGTCACCCTTTACCCGACCCTAACTCCCTCCACACTCCATCAAACGAGGCAAGAGTAGGTGCGTTGGAATCAGGAGAAAGAACACACAGTCAGCTGACGCACTAGCAAGCAATCAGGTGCAAGAAACAGCAAGAGTTAGGCTAGGGAGACGCGCAAAGTCTCATAAGCTCCAATAGCTTAGTAGTGTAGAGAGAGATGACAACTGACAAGCACGCAGCACCTGTTGCAGTGCACGGCGGGTGACGCACACGGCAATGTCGGTTTGTCCTAAAACCGGCCCAAAACTACTATTTTGGCCGTAACTCTACACACGGGCATCCAAACGCAACACCATCTCAACCTAGAGGTGCAGGATCTCGAGCCGGACGTTGCGACTTGTCACACGCACAGGTATAGCACCGATCAATGGACACATAATGTAGAACATGCAAATCGGGCTCAAGACCCTGTCCACCGAGAAAACCCTAGCGACTTAAAAAAAACCGCAAAGCATCCGAGAAAGCACCCGGGACGTCGTGGCGGCTATCTTGCAGCTACAGGTGAGTCGAGCCACCAGTAGTCTGTCCACCAGCGCCAGCTGGGTCCGCATCTGGGATCTCTACTAGCATGGACACGGCTGAGTGGTCACAATAAGCTATACAAAGAGCCGGGAACGACTCACATAACACTGACACAGGTGGTCTAACATCAATCCAGACGGCCCTCCCTTTGAGCCTCTGCTACATTCCATCAACGCCTGCTTCTGACTCAAGAAACTGCCAAAACCAACCGTTGTTTTTAAGTTTCTCGCATTACGTATATGTTCTTCCTTTATGCTTCTGAGACCCTCATCCTTCTTCAAGGCTACTCGTTAGGATATCTGAGAAATTCGTTTATTTTGCACGAGTCCTCTACTAAGGGAGGTAGGAGGAGCGTTTTGTTGAAATGAGCGACCGAACATCATCAAGCGGCATGTCCGATGTGGGTCTTCCTTTGTTTGGATATTTGGAAATGTTTCTCTAAACCGTTATCATGTCGACTACCGGCGGTCATGCGTAGTCTCTTAAGAATCCCCACGACTCTGTTGCCTGGGAGGACACAACAGAAGACCCCCTGTTCATCCGGTGGGACCTCCCACACAATTGCTAGAATGCAAAAATCACACAAAGACAATTGGAGTTGTGTCAGATTCATACTATAAAGGGTTTGTGATGGTTCATTTGTGCTATTGTTGACGTCTCCATGTCGACGCTGCTTGGCATGTTGTACAGATGTGTCAGGTTTTTCTTAAAATCTGGATGTATCTTTCTTATTCTCCCAGGCACTGGAATAGATGCAAAAATCTACGAAGTTATGGATATTGTCATATCCACAACTTCGACAGGCTTCCTCTACATGGTTACTATACATGGTCACTCCCCCAACACGAAGAAATACCTCTATTATTCATGCAAAAAACTACCCCAAACTATCTTTGGGATTTTGGGTTTTATTTTTGTGCGAGAAGTGAGGGAGCGTCATGGTAGCGAGGCCTTGTAGTTTCCCTTTGAACACATGGAGAGTCTCAGAACCCCCAAACTGAACCCAACACAACCCCCCCTCGCCCCCTCAACCAGTCACAATACCCCAAAAAAAGGGGTTTGTGACTGTTCGACAAAGATGGTGACATCAGCACTCCGACGCCCCACGCATGTAACATCGACATTACAATTGCACCATTTTCTCCAAAAACAACGTTCATGATAGGGCGAAATAGCCAGGATATCCATGATCCCGAAGAGCGGACCCTCCCATATCCTCGAGCGGAAATTTATGTCCCCCATATCCAACACTTTAAAATATGGGTGGAGTGACTATGTACCCCAAGTTTCGCACAATAAGCCCCATCCGCCCCTTTTTCGGCATGATAAGCCCCATTCGCCCCTCCGCCAGACCGATAAGCCTGATCCGCCCCTCCGTCGGGTCGATAAGCCTGATCCGCCCCTCCGCCAGCACGATAAGCCTCATTTGCCCCTCCGCCAGCACAATAAGCCTCATTCGTCCCTAACCATGAACAATAAGCCCCATATACCCCTTGCAATTGTCGAAGTCGTCATGTGACGGCATATGGTTCATTTTTTGTGCAGGAGAAGGGTGTCCTGGTATTATTTTTTCACTTTTCCAACAATTTGTGCCTCGATTCGTACAACCACGCCGCATGCATGTAGTCGATACTTGTACATTACTATGAAGTCAACATCGAAAATGTTCCGGTACTCGACAATCTACGGTTCAACGTCCTTGATGCGCTCGATAACTGGGGGTATCCTTTCTTTCTGAAAATAACTCGAGGACTCGGAGTTTCCGTCAAACCCCACACCGCACGTCTGCATGGCCGTCTCACCAGCACATGCAATGTCCTCGTAACATCGAAACACTCCCTGCGAATACTCGGTCCTCAGCTGGCGTGGTTCATGCACCGGCATCCAAACGTCATGCCGCACCTAATAGCTATATGGCCAGCGCAGCAAGCGATAAGTGTGCCAATTACATTGCGCCGCTGGACCAGTCGACAGCTGTTCGTGTTGCAACTTCCGTGGCACGCCATGACGAGCTGCCAATCACATGTCGCTGTCACATCCTTTCAACCGGCGGTGACTATGGGCATGCCGTTGGGTACCCAAAACCATGGTGTACTATTAGTTGCCGGCGGACAGTGGATGACATGCACTACAGTCACAGAGTACGTGCATGAAGAGGGGTATCGGCGGNACATTGCGCCGCTGGACCAGTCGACAGCTGTTCGTGTTGCAACTTCCGTGGCACGCCATGACGAGCTGCCAATCACATGTCGCTGTCACATCCTTTCAACCGGCGGTGACTATGGGCATGCCGTTGGGTACCCAAAACCATGGTGTACTATTAGTTGCCGGCGGACAGTGGATGACATGCACTACAGTCACAGAGTACATGCATGAAGAGGGGTATCGGCGGACAGTATCCTCATCCTACGTGTACACCTATCCTCGGATTGTCCGCCACTTGCACCACATGTTGCGGCAGGGTGCCTGTCCAGTTTCATCCGTTGTCATTCAGTGTTGTGTCGTCGTCGTTGACACCGTCACCGCTCCCTCTAACGATGTTGCTTTTGCTGCTGCATCCTTCGTGAAGCCGGAATGGTGGACGACCAAGTCGTCGAAGACGCCGGTAAGCCTAATGAGGAGGGTAGATGGGATAAATAGGAACATGTTTTGTGGACAAAATACCCACCATTTCGGATGGATTCCCACGAACACGCTTGGCTCGTTGCCACGCAACCAAGTCTTGACGAGAACGCTGCTCGGTCTGCTAACGGACCTGCACCGCGGTGGTACCCCGATAACCCTCCGCCGAACAACCCATCAGGCGCGTTTCAAGATGTTATGTTTTGGTTGAGTCGAGATTGGAACGATGACTGGTGGTCCCGGCGGTTGGACGAGTGGGACGCCCTCCCACAGAACCAACTCCCGGATGAAACACCCCGTGCTCCCAGGTCCCCCGATGTCCGGGAAGCCGGACCGGTTAGGTTTAGCATGGGGCGCCGTTGCGTGCTGTCCGTACCACATGGCCACCTCGGTAATGCTCACTTTGTGCCCAGGATGCATCCTGTGTCTGGTTTTTTAGGAAGACGGAGACAGTGCATGGAAGTACAGGTTCCTCTTCCTGGTTTTGCATGGACTCTATTCTAAACCCGTGCTCTCTCATGTCATTTTATGCGGTGCTGTCATGGACAGGTGATTCGGACGACGAACTATGTCACAGCCCGAAGAAGCAGAAGGGGATGCCGAAGGAGCCAACAGAGGGTATGTTGTTTGACAACATGGACGCAGCCCGGGCGTTTGTGGAGGACTACGCGGTTGATAACCGCTTCGGGCTTAGGTGGGTGTGCAGTGAGCCCGCCAGATTCCACGTGACGTGCGCCGAGGCGAAGAACAAGGGTTGTACCTGGCTCCTGCACGCACGTGTGACAAGCAAGTTTGGTACCGTGACTGTTTCCCACTACGCGGACGGACACAAGTGTGTCCCCAAGATTGGCCGCGGCAATCCGGCCCGCCAGAAGGGGTGGGTGGCCTGCAAAATAGGCAAAGCACTGCAGCGCGACCCCACTGCGTCTACAGCCACCCTGCGGCAGGTACTCCACGAGAGGACCGGCATCAACATCTCCAACACCACACTCTACCACGCGAAGTCACAGGCCCAGAAAAAATTGATGGACAAGAAAACCGACACGTGGAGTCTCTTTCCATCGTACATCGACGAGGTACGCAAACATGTCCGCTTCAAACCTTGAACAAAGCAGTGTTCATTCAACTTTCACTTCAATTGACTTGTGTACATCCATTTCGTGCGTGCAGCTGAGACGCATTGACCCAGGAACCTACACGGTCGCGCACAAGGACAAGAACGGTACTTTCCTGTGGGCGTTCGTCGCTCCAGGGGCTGCCAGGATCGCTTTCCAGCATAGTCGCCGCATTCTCACCATGGATGCAACGTTTTTGAAAAACGGGCATAAGCAAACTCTGCTGCTTGCCCAATTTTTTTACGCCAATGATCACGCAGTGCCCATGGCGTGGGCACTGGCACCAACCGAGGACAAGAAGAGTTGGAATTTTTTTTGCGCACAGGTTGCCCTTGCGTATCCCACTACTGCTCTGCCTGGGACAAGCATCATCACAGACAGAGAGAAGGGCCTGGAGAAAGCGGTGAAGTAGTACTTAGGTGGTGCAACACACACGTTCTACACATGGCACTTGCACGAGAACGTCCGCATTGCCTACGGGAAGAAAGCCGCACACTGGGCATGAAAGTGTGCGCATGCACTCAATGTCGACCAGTGGCAAAAGGCAACCACCCACCTGCGGCAAGTGAGTGCATCTGCCTACGCATATCTGTTTGGCAGGCCATGTGGGGATGGGTCTGTGGTCGAGGGTGTACCTCTGGAGAAATGGACACGTCTCCACTGCCCCCTTGGCAGGGGAGGCCTCACCACCTCCAACGCGGCAGAGAGCTGGAACGCACGCATCGCAGCGCACTGCAAGATGTATCCATACTACTGCTTTGTGAGCATCCTGCCCTTTGTGCAGCGCATGTTTTGTGCTCGGCGTGCCCAGGCGGAAGCTGTGCAGACGTCCTTGGCCCCTATCCAAGCCATACGACTGCTCAACTGCCTTGCCGTGGCCCGTGTGTACAATGTGACAGAGGAGGGTCCAAACACTGCAATTGTGGATGGACCAACCAACAATCCCCGACAAGTAGACCTGCTGGAGAAGACTTGCAGCTGTGGCAGGTGGAAGGAGTTTGGAATGCCATGTCATCATGCTTGCGCTTTCCTGCTCGTGAAGTGCATCAACGCAGGGAACCTTGTCGACCCTGGACTCACGCGCATGGCGTTCCAACGTGCATACAACAACCCCATTCCCTCGCCGGTGGTGAAAAACATTGTGCCCGTCGAACCACAGTGGCTGCAACCGGGACCAAGGCGTGGGAAGGGACGCCCGCGCAGCGCAAGGAAAGACCATGAGACGATGCGGAGGAAAAACTTCATTTGCCCACGGTGTGGACAAAAAGGCCACACCAAGACACGCTGCAAAAACCCGCCTGCACCAAGTCCTGCACAGGCCGCAGCAAGGGGATACAATGGACGTCTAGAGGCTGCTGCTGCACAGGCCGCAACAGCCTTGGAGGTACGTGCAACTGCCTCCACAGCTGTGGGTGCTCCACTTGTAGCGTATGCCAGTGGTGACGTGGAGTACGATCCCGAGGCTCCGCCCCGGGATGAAGTGGATGATGATGATGTTGGTGCTGAAAGTGATGACTCTGGTGCATACTCCCCTCCTCTTGGTGATGATGGTGAGACGGTGACATAGGATGAGCACACCCAGCAGTTGGATGAGGAGGAGAGAGAGTGGCAGGAGATGTACGAGGAGGAGCCAGAGGAGGAGGAGTGAGGTACGTAGTTGTTTTGTTTGGCGTCATGCCCTGTTTTTCACATGTTGAAGGAACTCTCATCGGTTTACGGGTGTTTCTCATGACTAATACTCGCTTTTGTTCATGTGCAGGATGAAGTTTACTGGACTATGGAGATTGAGCACACCATAGTGAGAGGCGGCTCCCAGTTCACCCGGAGAGGGGGGTTTCGGGTTAGGCAGAAGGCCAGAGTTAGGCTTAGACACAGTAGTTCATTACATGTGGGGAGGGGGGGCAGTAGTGTGTATGTTTCGAGAAGCAGACATGGCTGCCAAGATTCAGACACTAAGGCCGAGGTCTTCTACGATGCTGAGCAGTGTCAGCCATGGGAGCAGTTGTGTCCTGTCTGTGACATTGTTCATTTTCTCCGGGGATTGAGTCGTGAAGTCTTCGAGGAAATTGCGTATCCCACGTTCACTGTCTATGGTGTTTAGTGTTTGACATTTCCTTAATTGATTGTACTCAATCCAAGTCCTTGGTGCAAGGTTGGTCATTTCAAGTGCCAACTTCATTAGCAAGTAGTGCCAGAAGTAGGTGAAGTGTACTTCTGAGTGTTCATAAGGTAATGCTTCTGATGTAAAGACTTTTCATAGCGTTGAACTGACTGCTTCTCTTCCAACATCATAAGAATAAGCCGAAATCCATGTCATTATTTCATTAACAAGTAGTGCCAGAAGTAGTTGGAAGTGTACTTCTGAGTGTTCATAACGTAATGCTTCTGATGTAAACACTGTTCATAGCGTTGAAGTGACTTCTTCTCTTCCAACATCATAAGAACAAGCCGAAATCCATGTCATTCTTTCATAAGGATAACCTTCACGTACCACGTACAAACAAAATACATGACACTGTCTGTTATAGGCTGCACAACCACCACATGGGAAGTAAGTACATGATATATTTATGAAGTAAGAAATGATTTCATTGGTACAATGTTCATGAAGTGTACTACTGAGGATGGCCCATTGCTGTACAACCTTACCATACGTTGCTGAAGAGGTGAGATTTCACTTATGATGTTGCTTACTATAATAACAATGAGGTGGGCATATTGATGATGAAAGTAGAAGGTATTTGATCCCACAACATCCAGTATAACGGTAGAATTGTGCGCATATAATGTCCTCATTTGACTGCTACATTGGTCTTCAATACTCCCAGAAATAGGGTACAATAGAGGACATTCCGTTGCTTTAATGCACACTAATAATGACGATAAGGGTGGTACATTGTTCACTTTCATGGAAAAAATTTATTCCACGATGCCCTGCATATAATTATGAACTTCAGTAAAGACATGAGGTAAAGGATGACGTTAATCACAACCGTGATCATGGAAGTGGCCAGACCGAGATCCATGGCGCCCAATTGGGTAGACATAACGGTCGGGCATGAGGTGCTTTCATGCCCAACTGCCAACACATGGTGTATGGGTCCTCGGGTGTATTTGGGTTGATGATGTCCCATGCGCGCTTTATCTTTGCCCACTCCGCCACCGCAGTTCCGTGATCCATGGGCGGGGGGGGGTTATCACGGTTCCATCATTTTCATCACAAACCTTGGGTGCATTAGGCTTATTTTCCGTCATTTTCAACGGTTTTACATCGAAACCCGCTCGAGGGGTACATCGGGCTTATTGTTCATGGGTAGGGGCGAATGAGGCTTATCGTGCTGGCGGAGGGGCGGATCAGGCTTATCGCTCCGACGGAGGGGCAGATCAGGCTTATCGCTCCGACGGATGGGCGAATGGGGCTTATCGTTCCGACAGAGGGGCGGATGGGGCTTATTGTTCCAACGGAGGGGCGGATGAGTGTGAAGGGTGACAAAACAAGGGGTAATCGGCATTTTCACCGTTAAAGTATAAGAACGATGTATCCGGCTCCCTCGCCATGCTCGATCAGCGACAAGCGTCGCTGATCGAGCATGGCGAGGAGGGTCATGTGACCGTCGCTCGATCGCGACCCTCGCTCCCTCGCGATGACCCTGTTTTTTCGATTTTCGATGTGCGCGGGCTCTGCCCGCACAAAACATAGAAAACCCTAAATCGTAATAGGGGTTTTGCGCGTCGAAGAAGAAAATCGAAAAAACATGGTCATCGCTCGATCGCGATTGAGCGAAAACGCCCATTTCATATTTTTTTGTTTTTTTTCATGGCACACAAAACACCTTAGGTTTGGGAGACAAACACCTTCAAACCCAACCCTGAATTGCATTCGGGGTTGACGGTTTTATTTTTTGCACGGGCATCTCCTGGGCCCCGCGGTAGCGGGACCCAGCAGATTCCCTTTCAACGCATGGGGTGTCTCGGACCCCTCACGCAAACCCCTCCCTTGAACAATCACAAACACCTCAAATGTGGGGTTTGTGATTGTTTAAGGGGCCTGATGACGTCATCAATCTGACGCTGCATTTCATGCAGCGACGACATGGTGTTCGCGGGCGTTTTTTTTATACTTCGTTGTTTTTCTTTGACCTGTGGACGTATCAGTGTTAAAGTTAAAATTCGTTGGATATGGCGTTGTTAAAGAGCGGTCACTGGATATGGGAGGCTCATTGACGAAATCGGTGGGTATATGGTCACATCCTCGTTGATGATATGATACCTTTGGTTATGGCGCATTTAAAGAGTTAGGTGCTGTATGTGGAATGATGGATCTCAAAGTCATGGATATGGCAACTTTATCGGAAATTCAACGGGTGTGTGGATGAACCCCCAGAATCTTCGTTTAGTAGTTTTTCCGACACAATACACTTTTTGGCCACCCAGCTGGTTGAAAAGGGCTTTTACGTAGCCTCAAATGGGATTCTTGATCATTGGTCACATGAAGAGTTTTGCTTGTCAAATACACACTTCTTTTTGTGGGTTTGGGGTTGTGCACAGCTCTGGACAACTTTTTTGTCCAGCCTGCAAACGTCGGCAACGCGGACGTGGCTCACTGGAAACATATTTTCCCACGCCTCTGCGGCGGTGCTCTTTCGACTCTACAGATTTCAAAGCCGTGAAGCGTACGCCAACCGCAGCAGGCCACGCCAGGCGCAACGTGCACGCTGCTTGCGCTTGAAGCCCGTGTGCCTGGGCGACTGTGCGCGCTGCCTGTCGCCTCGCCTGCGTGCCTGCGAGCCTCCGTGCTGTAGACACCCCCAGGCTGCGACTGTTGTGCCTCGATTTCCCCGGCTGCGGCCAATGTGCCTTCCAAACCAAAAATGAAATCCATCTTCCGGAGCGTGTTGTTCCCCCTATGTCATGAAGCTGCCTCCTCTGAAGACTCGGTCAGGCGGCGGAGACCGTCAGGAATCATCAGATCGGAGTCCTGGGAGCTGAGGGGCGAGGCTGGTAACCACAGCCGGGTAAACAGCAGCAGTGCCGGCATTCAACGTATCACCAATCGTGCCGTGCGGTCTCTCGGCCAGCAAGTAGCAGTTCTCTCCCATCTAGCGGGGAGACGCGTCTGTCTTGAGTGAAGTGTCCGTCTGCTAGCTGACGGCCTTCCTCGTCATGAGGGCCGTTCCTACGACGGCCGACGCTGGTCAAGGTGCCTCGGGCGTTGAGCAGGAGGAGCAGGCCCCGTCAGATCTGTGGCGCAGCAACGCCACATCCCCGGTTCTATGAGCAGCGAGGCTCTACGAATGTGGCTGCAGCATGGCTGCAGTGATCGTGCTGGCGTGGGAGGCACTGTGCACGGACCACGCAAGTCGACTGGCTGCCAGTTCCGTCCAAAGTCCTCGAGCAGCACGGGTCGATATCGAAAAGCTGCGCCACCTGAGACGGCAGAAAGCATGCGTCTCGCGACTGCAGCGGGCGGAAAGCGTCAGTGCCGGGATGAAGGAGAATGCACGCATCGACTGCTCTGCTGATTTTTCTCCCACCGTGCTGTCGTCTCATGTAGCGCAGCTTTTCCCAAGAGTCAAAGAGGACAAACTTTGCCATAGCAGACGACCAACTCCCGCTTGTCTCCCGGCTACTGAAAATTTCTTTGTAGCAGCGACTCTTCCTTCACTTCCAGCAGATCGTCCAACTACGCTCCAGGAAAGAAAAGGAAAGCAGCCGCCAGCGTCTTGACAGCAGCAGCAGCAGCAGCATTTCGAAGTGCACATATCCCGCGATTCCCCTCCGTCGGGCCAATCCGCCTTGCATCTGTCCTAGATCACGCCGGGCCAGTCCGAGATCTCTACCTCCCCTCCTCTCATCGACCTTGACTGGTGAGCGGCGTCCGTTTGCGCTGACCATCGCTCGCCCAATCAATCTCTCCTCATCCGTCCCGCACGCCAGTCGTCGTCACCCGCGAAGGACGTCGCGGGAGAAGGTTGACGCGGGAGACCAGCTTCGGTTCCGGGGGCGCAAGTTCCCGCCGTCGACTGCATGAAGGTAAGAAATGGCAGTCAAGCAGTAGAAGTCAAGCATGGAGGTGTAGAAATTGTGAAGTCGACGACACTGTTCTACGTCTGTTTGTAGAAAGGGGAGATCCAGGTCGTTTGCCATGCTTCCCGTCTCCCATTGTGAGAAGGGAGCAAAAGAAGTGTGCCAGCCGGGAATCGAACCCAGGTCTGCACCGTGGCAGGGTGCTATTCTACCACTAGACCACTGGCACATGCCCCAAGTTGTGTAGGAGCGCATTATCATTAGTAAGGTGCATAGTTTGAATTGAAAAGCTTGGATTCAATCACGCCCAGACAGTAATGCAAAGTGTCAGCACAATGGGGCTAATGAACACCGCCAACACAAGTCCGCTCAAGCCCCTCAAGCTCCGCCCACAGTCTTGACGTGGCCTGCGGCCATCGGCCAAAAGACTACTTTCCTGGGGGTCTGCTTCGGATGATGTGTCGTGTCTGTTCTTGGCTCCCAGCAGTGATTGAGGAGCAACCAGTTGCAAAGGTGTGGCAAAGGAGCCACACCTTTGCCCTGCCACACCGTGCGGCAGAACTAGGATTGAGAACGTGGTTGCTGGATCAGCTGGCTGCTGGATCTGGATGCACGGGGAGAACCTGCCCCAAACGATAAAGCAGAGCTGAAAGTCACTGCAGTTTGCTGGTGAGGAGGGTACAAGGAAACTGGGAAGTTGTGGGTTGTGGATATAACACAGAGCCGCAACTCAGGCCTCGCACCAAACTTGCCGTAATGCGGTATGCGGTAGGCTTTTTGCCCCCCTAAAACAGCGCGGCTCCGTTTTCCGAACCATATTTTGCTTCGACACTGTTTAGTTGGGCGCGGACAGGTTCGACACGGCTGCAAAGACCTTTCCCTCCACGGCAACGTTGACATCGGATGTAAGAGGCTGCGCGGGAGAGGTTCTGCTGCCGATTCATCGTTTTTTCGGCCGCAGTTGCGAGCGGCCATCCTGCATCATAACTCTGATGTGGTTTTTTACGTTAAAACTAGATTAAAAATTTTCCGTGTAAGATGATAAAATCAAGGGCCCAGCTAGGCACATCCGAAGTTTCAAACTTGTCGTTTGAATTTCGAACGAGTCGACGCCGCTCCGTCATGCGACGGGACCGGACACCGTGTCGCGTGGAGCTCCTGGAGGCGCATCCCGTGCATGCAAGGTGCCTCCTTGCATGCTCTTATGCCAGGAGTTGACAAGTGCAGTCCACCAGTCCACCAGTTCAAACCAGTCATCCACCATGGCTTCCCCCTCCGCTACACGTGCTGCCACCTCTCCTGAGCGCAACCCCACGTCGGTTACCTCGCCACCCTGCTACCGTGGGTCGCAGTTCGCCGCGCGGTTGAGCCCCACGTTCATTCGCCAGCGCAAGAGCGTCATCGCCTCTGTTTCATGGACAGCTCCTCGCCGTCACGATCGCGACCATGGCGAAGAAACGCCATTTAACACTCAGCCATTGGTCGGTGATGACAACGCAACTTTCGCAAACGGTACGCATGTTCCTAAGCCCCCTTTCTGCTCCGACTAACGTTTCAACTTCGGTCCCAGCGACATGCCCCTCCCTGCCATCGCTGCCAAGCCTGCGCGTGTCTCCGGTGCCGACCCAGCGTCGCAGCAGCAGCAGCAGCAGCAGGACGTGTCTTCTGCACCGGCATCCTCTTTCATCGCGGCGCCATCAATTGCTGCTTCTGTTGGGGGGTCTGACGTGTCCGCATTTGGTGCGCTTGGGAAGAATTGGTGGACACCAGCCAAGGACGTCGAACTCGTCCGTATGGCGATGGACTACGCCGAAGAGTTCTGCGAGCGTCATGGCTGGCGGCCCGCCATGCACGACGTCCTCTCTAAGAAGTGGAGCCAGAAGTTGAGTTCTTGCGAGGACTTCAGTGCGGCGCAGATTCGCGGCAGGCTACAGAACGTGGAGAAACGGTGGAAGCTCGCCACTGACCTCGTGGGTAATAGTGGTTCGCAGCTCAACTGTGCCTCATGGACGATTGAGCTTCCAATTGAGCAGTGGGACCTGGTCAAGCGGATGAACCCGGGGCAGGCTAAGTTGCAAGAGAAACCATCCCGTGGTTTGACCTTGCAACAAAGCTCTTCACTCCGGAACCCTCGTTGGTGTTTGTCCGCGCACATGCCCACCGTTGATTGGAAGATCGACGGACTACCGCTCGCGGATGAGATTATGCATAACGAGTCGTGACAAGGCTAGTCGAGCTTGGAACTAGGTGTTCAAACATGGCACACCATTGAGGATGCGAAATCTTGCTTTGAGAACGCGAAAGATCTCCCAATAATGTTCCGGGCTGACGCATGCCGTAAGTTGAATAGCTCCTCGCGGTCAACAGGACGATGTGTGCCCTCGCTGAACTCTTGCAGGTGGTACCGCCGACCTCCGTATGGCGTGAATAGGCCGTATCCTTCCGGGAAGGCTGCATGGCTAGTAGATATTTGTTAGGTGGTAGAGTCAACCCACGTCGCAAGGCGTCGTTGAACATCCTTGTGTCGCGGGCCGAGCCCTCCCAACCCACGGTGGCGAAGGTGATCTTCAGCTCCTAGTTGCATGCAGCCAGAACGTTTGTGAAAATTGTTGATGTCTGTTTATGGATGCCACACGACGCGCAGCGCGGACGATGATTGGTACGTGTGTGCCGTCAATCGCGCCTACGCAGTCTGCAAAGTATGGTAAGTAGTCTGCACGGCCCGCCCATACACTTGGCATGGGGTCGCCGACGCGGGGTTGACGGATGATGGTTGGAGAGAGACTAGTCAGGGCGTGCACCACCTGGCGAAGGACGCGGGTGATGGTGTATGCTCCACGCTGAAATCGTTCCACGAGTTGCCCGCTTGACATCCCGAAGCATACGCACTGGAGCCATATCAACATCTTCTCCTCCATGGGCATGCGTGTGTCCCGCAGCATGGTGTTCTCACGCATGTAGGCGACAATATTGTTCCATGTTGCGAAAGTCATGCGACTGGTCTTGTAGATGCATAGAGGATGGCCAGTGCGCAATTTGGTCAACCATGCCATGCCTATGTATATGCCGTTGTGCATGGGACGACGCAGCAGCCTAGCGACGATTCGATGCAGAAAGGAGGCAAGGATGTCGCGGAAGAGTTGGAGGAGTTCATCTCGGAGGGTGGCTGTATTGTGTAGGAGGGCGTGACGTGCTTGAGCACGCCGACAGAGGTGGTCCATGTCGGCGAAACAGGTGGTCAACGGCTGACTCACGTTCGCGTGTCTGAATTGCCTCGATCCGCGCCGCATGCTCACGTTACGGCGACTCAGCTACCCGGTTCCCGCGCTAAACAGGGGTCCCGTGTTCGATTCCGCGTGCATGAAAAGAAAAACCACAGCGAAACGGACTTCCGCGGTGAAGAGCCGTTGAACGAGCGCGAACAACGGTCTACTGCAATGCGGCAGCCATATTCGCGCGCGGGAGTTGCACCATTGCTGCAACCGCTTTTTTTGTGCAAACGACCGCATGCCGCAATACAGTGAGTTTGGTGCGACGCCTCACCTTGCTCATGAATTGTGAGGC
Source organism: Penium margaritaceum (assembly GCA_023375785.1). Lineage (NCBI taxonomy): Eukaryota > Viridiplantae > Streptophyta > Zygnematophyceae > Desmidiales > Peniaceae > Penium > Penium margaritaceum. Next base: position 164,681 of record SZWC01002281.1, read on the forward strand.
GTCTGCATTGTGGTCAAAGTTGGGCCGTGCGGGTGCGCAAAAGCTGTGTGCAGATGCGGGGTATCGATCCCCGTACCTCTCGCATGCTAAGCGAGCGCTCTACCATCTGAGCTACATCCCCATGTCCGTCAAAGTGGCCCTTTGAAGTTGACAAGAGTAGGAGCACGACCACGTGAGCTACATCCCCATGTGCGTCATAGTGGCCCTTTGAAATTGACAAGAGTAGGGGCACGCCCACCTTTTCCTTCTCTTCTTTTTCACGCTAAACTTTCTATGAAAACCAAGAGTAAGGGTGTCATGGACCGGCACGACCACGTGGTTAGAAGTTTCGCCACCAGCTACGGCTGGAGAAGAGGTTAGCTAAAGCCCAGAAAATAACAGTTTCCACCCCATATCGCCCGGATAGTGCTAAAGTGCTCAACATCCCAGCCCCTCAAGTCAGCAGCTTAACCTCCTCCTCCGAGTAAGGCTCCCAGGCGTCACCGCGCATGACGTTGAAGGGCCAAATGGGCTGCGCACGGGTTGCAGATGCTATCAATGGATGTTATCAATGGAGACCCGCAGCGACAACACGGCCACGTCACACTGGGTCTAGTGCTCAAACGCCTCGGCCCGGTAACGATGCTGAGCCAGGCAGATATTGGCTAGCCGGCCGAGGAAAACTTAGGACATCCCCCGAGCTGCCCCCAAGGTCTCCCACGCGAGGGAATGCATGAAGTTGCAGGAGAGAGTGGAGTCTTGCAGTACTTGGGCTAACTTAGTCTTCTCTGCAGCCCGAACGCCTTTGCGCGCCATCCCCCCCCCCCC
>SZWC01002281.1:170611-183203 GCA_023375785.1 Penium margaritaceum
ATCTCGACCTTGATCTCGACCTTGATCTCGACCTTGATCTCGACCTTGATCTCGACCTTGATCTCGACCTTGATCTCGACCTTGATCTCGACCTTGACCTCGACCTTGATCTCGACCTTGATCTCGACCTTGATCTCGACCTTGATCTCGACCTTGATCTCGACCTTGATCTCGACCTTGACCTCGACCTTGATCTCGACCTTGATCTCGACCTTGACCTCGACCTTGACCTCGACCTTGACCTCGACCTTGATCTCGACCTCGATCTCGACCTCGATCTCGACCTCGATCTCGACCTCGATCTCGACCTCGATCTCGACCTTGATCTCGACCTTGATCTCGACCTTGATCTCGACCTTGATCTCGACCTTGATCTCGACCTTGACCTCGACCTTGACCTCGACCTTGACCTCGACCTTGATCTCGACCTTGATCTCGACCTTGACCTCGACCTTGATCTCGACCTTGATCTCGACCTTGATCTCGACCTTGATCTCGACCTTGATCTCGACCTTGATCTCGACCTTGATCTCGACCTTGATCTCGACCTTGATCTCGGCCTTGACCTCGACCTTGATCTTGACCTTGATCTCGACCTTGACCTCGACCTTGATCTCGACCTTGATCTCGACCTTGATCTCGACCTTGATCTCGACCTTGACCTCGACCATGATCTCGACCTTTCAGTCTTCAAACTCCTGCCACAGAAACTACAGGGAGAGGTCAAAGCACATTGGACTATCATCCTAAACTGATCACTTCTGTTACGTTTGTGGGGTCCAAGGTCCATGGAGAGATGCCGATTGGCCTCGTGCGCCGATTTGCCTCGCTCGCTGGAATTGGGCGCGGTTTTTCTTTTTCTTTTTCTTTTTTTTTTTTCTTTTTTCTTTGGAACTCTCTTTCTTTTTCTGTAGTAAACAAAACATGTAATTTTCTACACATATGTATCAACCATACATAGAATTTGTATGTTGCTTTACTTGGCCAGCGTCTGGAAGATGGTCACATGGCCTGGGTCAGCAAGATGGGAAAAGAGGTTTGCTGTGGGGCCGACGCCGGTGTACTCTGCTTGGATCCAGAAACCAACGAAAGCGAGCATGGCCAGTCTGCCGTTCGCGATCTCCTTTGCCTTCATCTTCTTGTCAGTGCTCAAACCCAAAGGGGTTGAAGCCGGGGTAGCAGACGTCAGTGCCGCTGAGCTTGTTGTTCGAGAAGACGGGGTCGGTGTTCACGGGGGCCGGGGGTGATGATGTCGGTCCAGCGGCCCTCTGCCCAGCCCATGAAGATGAGCTCCACGGCGAAGAGGGTCCTCCAGTCGCCGGCATACTCAAGCTTGCCGGCGCTGTACCAGAACGGCACGTTCAGGACAACGATCTGGGTGAGGAAGTCGGGAACGAGGACACCAGCAGCACCGAGCATGGCCCAATCGGCAGTGGACCAGCTCAGCCTGAACCATCCACTTCTTCAACTCGAGCTCGGAGGAGAGACCGAGAGGGTCAAAAAGCCATAGTCGGCGGGAAGGCTGCCATCTAGCCAAGAAGGAGCCTCGCTACCCCGGGAACCACAGGGGCCTCTCTTCGGCGACGACGGAGAGGGCGACCTTCTGGGGAGCAGCCTGGGGACGCGGACGGTCTTCAGCTGCTTGCCAGAGACAGAGCTAGACCTGGCAACGGCAGGTGCGGCAAGGGCCTGGGCGGCGGTGACGGCAGCCATGTTTGCGAGTTGGGCTGCCGACCGCAGAGCTGCTGAAGGTTTTTCTTTTTCTTTTTTTTCGGGCTGTTTTGGAATAGCCTCTTGGATAACGCGCAGCATGCGCTTTTGGAATGGTGAGCTTACGATAAGTGAGAAGCTTCACCTGGCGATGCGGTGATGCTGGATCTCACCCTACCCCCTTTTTCTTTTACTTAGACTTGGCGCGTGAATGAGAACTGAGGGGTATGTGGCTAGCGCTGCCTGAGACTTATTTTTCTCTTCTAAACCCTTACCCCTAAACCTTATGTTCTCTGGTGCAATAAAGCGCACGTGATGTGGTGCGATGTGTCTCGTGTACTGTGTTGCAATGTGAAAGCGTGTGATTTGGTGTAATGCAGGTCATGTCGTCCAGTGCAACATAACCTGTGCAGACGCATCCTACCCCATGCTGCCTGCGAAAATGAGCATGTGCTTTTGTCTCGAGTTTTGTGTGCCCTTCCGCTCGCAAGCAAAGCGGTCATTAGGGCACGTTCCCATGTTGTTGCTTGATGCAGATGCGTCTGGCAAGCTTCCCTTCCACTCCCCTGTCTACCTGTTGAAATCTGTGGAAATTGCACAATAGGAACATGATGGGGGAAGAAAACCGTCATTGGCCCACGTGAGGAGCCTAGTAGTCTACCAGCAAACGAAGTGAAGTGACCGTTTTTCGTCAGAAATTGGAACTCAAAAACGTCCGGTGGGCCGGAAATTTAATCTAATGCCAGCTGGACAGCCGCCCTAGCTCAGTCGGTAGAGCGCAAGGCTCTTAACCTTGTGGTCGTGGGTTCGAGCCCCACGGGCGGCGCTTTTTATCTCGCTCCACATGTGTGCTTTGCGCTCCACGTTGAGACTGGTTACGATCATGAGCTGGTTGGAGATCGTCTCTCCTTACGCGAGGAGACATGTTTTGGATCTTGTGGAAAAATGCAGTGGGTCTTTGCAAAAGACATTTTCGATGGTCCTGGTGCAATGAATTCACAACACTTCGTACCTGCAAGGTGCCAAACAACACTGAACGGCCGTCAGACGTGGGTTGGTCACTGTCAATCGATGTGGCCACGGGTCAACTTCTGATGCGCCTGGTTGTTGCCAGATTCGATGATAGATCGCTACCGGACTCGCGCGTTGCTCAATGCTATTGAGGACTTTGTAAGTTGGCAAGTTGCGCGCTACCTATCGCTCGTTCAGGATCCCGACCACAAGTCGGTGCATTACTATCATGTCGAGAGGGCATTCTCCTGATCTCGAACAGTAATCGATCTTCCATCTATATACGTTCCATGATGGTTGGATGAGAGGGGGATGGTTGAACTGATCCCATTCATCCATTGGTGCGTTGTGTGGTTCCCGCTAGGTTGGTTGAAGTAGGTTCGCAAGAAACCCCTCCGGATGGACTGAAGTTGAGGATCAAACCGTACTACCTTGACAACAATCCAAGCGAATACCCCACGAACAGCACGAGCGACGACGACCAACCATCGAATCTGACCACAACCAGGCGCACCCCACAAGGGCACGGTCAATGGGATCTTATCAGTTGTCATGGCCTGATACCTTTGTCCCCTCCCCCCTCCTGCCCCCACCCCCTGCCCCCACCCCCTCCTTGCACCACATAGGTTGCTCCCATGGTGTTGTGGGTGCCCTCGCACCGGCCTGTAGCGACTCCATCGCGCATCCGCACGCGTCCACCACGCATGCAAATTGGAAATAATTGTAGGGCATGCAGGCCCATGCAAAAACGAACATGAGCTCTGTGTGTGAGTGCAATGCAAGACGTCAAGAATTTGGCTGGAACGCTGAATATAAATAACAAGGAGAATTTACAAATGAGCCCCTAGCAGGCTTATATAGGGACGCCGGTAGGTAACCGCACCGGACCCCGTCACCCCTGCTGAACCGAAATGACCCAACAGGGAGAACACACTGCATACACCACGAGAGCAACAAAGGTGGTCTCCTCGAGGCACCGGAACAGCTCGCCGAGTGCCCGGGTCTCGACCACCGAGAAAATATGAGCAATGTCAAAACATCTCGGAATCAACGTCCAGACATCACAAACGGCTTTCCGAACGTCGGAAGCCCCACAACAGCCATCGGGTCTCCTCGTCGCACCGGTACAGTCAACCGGGTGCGCGGGTCTGAACCCACCAAGAAAACTCTCCTACTTGCCGTCAAGTCCACATGGCTGCCGGAACGCATCGACCGCGTCTCGCCGGCGCTGTCGTAGGTGCTGGAGAAGTCTCGGTGCAGTCCGGAAGCCCGTCGTGTCGTCACGCCCTCCTCTGCCATATACCCCGAATATGGATATATCGGTAAACTAGCAGTGTCGGTCGTGACGGGTGGAAGCCACACAAACCAACACTCCCCCTGGCTGACATAGCCGTCCACGCTAGAACGAATGAGCGAAGGCATGGAACAACAATGCATGGCAAGCCATAACATGCATGAGTCAACTCGCACAAACACACACACTCGTCTGCTATCCATCTTGGGTCTCCCTGGACACTGGCACAGCCCACCAAGTGTCCGGGTCTCGACCATGAGAGGGGTGATGCACACGCACACAAACCAGTGTAATGCATATCATACACATGTCAAAGGACAAGATGGTCTCCTCGTGACACTGGCGGTACCAGGGTCCAGGTCGCGACCACTACGAGCAATCCAACTCAATAGTATCATCATCCAAACAGAGGATCAAGGGAGGATCTCCTCGTAACACGGGTGCAATGCACCACGTGTCCGGGTCTCGACCAACAGCTTGCACGCACATGTCACACACAATATAGCGACACACTAAGACACACGATCACATGGTCTCCTCGTGATACTGGTGCAATGCACCAAGTGTCCGGGTCTCGACCAACAGCTCGCATGCACATGCCACACACAGTATAGCGACACACTAAGACACACAATCACATGGTCTCCTCGTGACACTGGTGCAATGCACCAAGTGTCCGGGTCTCGACCAACAGTGTGCTACCATCTATATGCAGCTGTGCAGGCACGTAGCGTGAGGCACATGCAGGATGCTGTAGATGCTCACCATAGAGCATGGACCTCGCCATGCATCTCCCATGGCGTCGCGTCAGGTCGAGGTCCACACAACACTCCCCCTGGGCAGATGAACCTGGCAGCGATATCCTCGATGGAGATGCTGATGTATCTGAACAGATCCTGGGCGATGAGTCATGTGGTGTGTCCAACATGCAGAGATAGCTCCTCGTGTCATGTGCGAGTCAACTCCCTCCCTCAAAGACGAAGTGGTGTCTTCGGCTACGACTCCTCACGTGAATCTGCATCGCGTAGGGTATGCCAGTCCTCGCGTGACTGCCAAGGGTCCCAACTCACAGTCTCTCCTGCCTCCGCACTACCGCGATGCATCTGTGTACGCCGGAGGAACGGGAATGGGTGAGCAGCACGTGTGCGTGGATGAAGTGGCGGAGCTGGCCTCGGAGACCGAATAGAGCACCCTGAGGCACAGGGGTGTACCGCCGGAGGAGGAGAGCTCGAACGACGAACCGGATCACCACTCGTGGATGAAGATGAAGATGGGGTAAGTGAGTCGGGTGGATGAAGATGCGTGACGTCAGCAGAAGGAGCGATGATGGGGTCGACAGGAGCGAGGATGGCGGAAGCCGAAGACACGGTCACCTCTCCTCTGACAGTGTCTCCAACGGACGTCATACTCGGAGTGCGTACAAGATGCTCTCCAAGCATACGTGTGCCAGATGCTGCTGGCGCAGGGGTCGTGTCGATAGTACTGATGCTGCCATCCTCTGAGAATCGCTCACGCGCTGCCATCATCTCCCGCTGTAGCAACACTACACGCTCCTGCAGGTCGGCGTAATCTGCCTCGGACATGTCGAGGTGGCCGATGTCGACCTGGTGTAGAATAAACTCTGCCTCACTGGATGCTACACATGCAGACTGCACAACTCGTGAGTACAACGCCATCTGCATCTCTGATGCTGGAGACGATGGAACTGGTGCTGCTGCATCCTCCTGGGGGTCAACCAAGCTCGCAATGTGCCGAGACGCTAGAACATCGGATGCAGCTGCAGGTGTCACATCCACATCGCAGCTCGTGTCTGTCATGCGAGGAGTGAGCGGTCCCATGCCGAGAGAGAAGGAGGAGGAGCCGTAAGAGTCCGTAAAGCATGTGGAAACGTCGTCCGTGCAGGTACTGCCACTCTGAGTATCCATGTCATCAGCAAGGTCACTAGCAGGTGAACACGAAGGTGCACAACTCAGCTCCTGCTGACGAGGTGACTCCATCTGCATGTAGGGATCTGCACCACTGTCGTCAACTGCCGCCGTAGTGGAAACTGGTGTGCAGGGCTTCGGCTCGACAATGCCCATCAACGCGACCAGCAAGCGCAGCTGGCGCTCACGCACTGTCTCGCCGGGAAGACTGGTCGCTGCCACCTGCTCGATGATAGAGTGAGGACCATCATCTGACTCCGGCATGTATGTCGCTGCTCCGTGTGTACGGGAACCCGGAGGCTGTGGGAACCTGAACGACACCTCACGCTGAAGCGGGTCCACAAGTAGCGCAGATGATGCGGTGGAGCCTGCTGTGTCTGCTGCAGCATATGACCCGGCGACATCTCTGAGAACTGCTGCTCTCAAGAACGCCTCAACCTCCAACAGACCAGCCGGTCGACTCTGCTCGTGTACTGGGACCACTGTCGGGAAAGTATGAGTCCTGTGCGCCAACGCCCCCAGAAATCCGTGTGGGGTATCCCGATCCGCGCGGGACTCATGTGCCACCGCCAGGCCGCTATCGGTCGGAGTCGCAAGTGGCAACGCCAAGGCACATGAGACCTGCACTCCTCATGATGCAACCTGCTGCTGCAGAACGTCCGGCTCCTGTCCCAGCGTGGATGTCGACATCGATAACACGCATATCTCCTGCACTGGAACCTCCGCCGGACTCGTGTAAGCCTGCTGTACAAACTCCGCCAGATCTCCCAAAGATGTATCCCGATCCATACCGGACCCGTGTGCCACCACTGGGCCGCCACCGGTAGGAGCCGCGAGTGGCACCGCCCAGGGACGCCGGGCCTGGACACCTCCTGACGCAAGCTGCTGCTGTAGAAGAACTGGATCCAGCGCGGACGTGGAAGTCGAGCTCGATGATACGCAAGTCTGCACCATGACCTCCATGTCGGGATCAGACTCACTCCCCCTCGACCCAACTGCGGATCTTTTCGCTACTGTCGCATCACGCAATGCGCGGTAACCACACTCCCCCTCGACAGGTACAGCAATAGAGGCCGAGGAGGTGGAGGATGTATCAACACCGGCGTGAGCACGCTGTGCAGAGCGCTGACGACGACGTCGTAGAGTCACTCGACTGGAACGACTGCTGGAAAACAAGTCATCGTGGGGTGGCGGCGTGGTCACAGTAGAGTGGAGGATCGAAAGGATGGTGTCAGCCTGGGACTGGCTGGCAGGTGAAGCTGAAGGGACATAATCGGATGAAGAAGGAGGAGATGATGGAGGAGATGTGGTCGAAGAGTCTGTCGACGAACGAGTAGCAGAAGCACGCTCAGTGACAACGAGGTCACAAAGCCGCTGCACCGTCTGTCGTAGGCCGCAGATCTCGGCGAATATGCTCGCCAGAGGTCCAGCTAGGGGATCTACCAACACCGGCAGATCCGTATGCTGTGGAGGACGCAGGCTCGGACGAGGCTGTAGCCAAGGTGGATGCCAGCCGAGAGGGCGCGTCCAACAGCGACGCCAACCATGACGTCCATCACCACAGTAGTAGCAGGCGAATGCGCAGCGCGCCTGCTCACACGTCCGCGCACTCATCTCGTGCGCTGGACGATGGATAGGTGCTGAGGGCACCTACTCCCGGTCGTAAACACCAAGCCACGGGAAAGAATGAGGTCCGCAGGTACTATCACTCCTGAAGATCACGGCGTGGGCAGCAAACGTGACCAGACGGGAAGAGCTGCACTACCACAGCACACCCGGAGACGAGAGTCTGACTAGCTGCGGCAACCAATGCTGCTGCCACGAATGGAGCAAAGACTGCTCCAAGACGAGAAAGGGTGGCGGCTGCAGGTGTGGCTGCTGCTCCAAGCGGTAGACGACCCAGCCCTCGGAGACGGTAAGACTCGAATCCGCCGGCGATCCTACGGGGTGAAGTGTGCGCACCAGTCCACGGGCCCCTGGGAGACGCCGGTCCACGACACGTCTCGAAGCGGAAATCGCCGCCGACAACACAATCCGTTGCCGGTGCAGAGGGTGAAACCGCAAGCGCTGCTGCAACCGCCGCTGATGCTGCAGTGGTTGCTGCAAGTGCAGCTGTCGGTGAGATGACGGGCTACTCGATGGTCCCGTACGTTTGGTTGAAATCGTCTTTTCCTCCCCCCCCTTTTTTTTTTATATTCTCCTTTCGCGCCCTCACCCTCCTTTTGTTTTTTTTTTCAACTGCTTTTTCTCCCCCTTTTTTTCACTCTCTTCCAGTCATACCCCTTTTCGGAGTGTTATTACGCGCCCCCCCCCCTTTTCTCGATTGCCCGGATGGTGGGCGAATGGATAAAATAAGGTGAGGGGGGGGGGAGGTGTCCGGCTTGTCCGGCCCTCCTCCCGTGGTTGCTCGCTCGCTCGCTCGCTCAGCGAGCGAGTGAGCGAGTGGGTGTGGGGGGAGGAGGGAGCGAGGGGCGGGGGGGGGTCTTGTCCGCCCCTCTGACTCGGCCCCTCCGTCGGTCGACCGACGGGGCCGACGGGGCCGAGGGGGGCCCGCGAGGCCGACGGGCCCCTCCGAAGGGCCCCTCGGAGGGTCTCAGCGGGGCCCTCCGAGGGCCCCCTTGAGAAAGGGAGAAAGGAGGGAGAAGGGGGTGCGGACGGGGTCGACAGGCCCCTTCAGAGCCCCCCCCCCTCAGAGGAGAACTGCGAGGCCCTCCTCGCAGCTGCAGCAGCAGATGCAGCAGCAGGTGCAGCTGCTGCGGATGCTGCAGCTGCTGCTACTTCAGCTGCTGCTGCTGCTGCTGCTGCTGCTGCTGCTGCTGCTGCTACTGCTGCTGCTCTGCGCAGCAGCTGCTGCTGCTGCTTGCTGCTGCTGATCTGCTGCTGCCTTGTTTTTTTTTTTCTTCTTCTTTCGCTCCGCACGCCATTGCACGCTGCTGCTGCTACTGCTGCTGCTGCTGCTGCTGCTGTTGCGGCTGCTGCTGCTGCTGCTGCTAAAGCTGTTGCGGCTGCTGCTGCTGCTTCTGCTACTGCTGCGTCGCTGCTTGCTGCTGCACGCTGCTGCTTCTGCTCGCTACTGCTGCTCGCTGCTGCCACGGCTGCAAGCTAGTGCTGCGTCGCTGCTGCTCGTGCACGCTGCTGCTGCCAACGCGTGCTGCTGCAGTTACTGCTGCTGCTGCTACTGCTGCTGCTGTGCGCGGCTCACCGCCCCTGCGGCGTTCACGTACAGTCGCTTCGCGCTCCCTCACGCTGCTGCCGGCGTGGCGCCACGTGGCGCGTTCTCTTAGCGTTCCGCCCACTGCTGCTGCTTCTGCTGCTCACACGCCCCCCCTGTGCTCTGATACCAAATTGAAAATAATTTTAGGGCATGCAGGCCCATGCAAAAACGAACATGAGCTCTGTGTGTGAGTGCGATGCAAGACGGCAAGAATTTGGCTAAGTCTGGAACGCTGAATATAAAAGACAAGGAGAATTTACAAACGAGCCCCTAGCGGGCTTATATAGGGGCGCCGGTAGCTAACCGTACCGGGCCCCGTCACCCCTGCTGAACCGAAATGACTCAACAGGGAGAACACACTGCATACACCACGAGAGCAACAAAGGTGGTATCCTCGAGGCACCGGAACAGCTCGCCGAGTGCCCGGGTCTCGACCACCGAGAAAATATGAGCAGTGTCAAAACATCTCGGAATCAACGTCCAGACATCACAAACGGCTTTCCGAACGTCGGAAGCCCCACAACAGCCATCGGGTTTCCTCGTCGCACCGGTACAGTCAACCGGGTGCGCGGGTCTGAACCCACCAAGAAAACTCTCCTACCTCCTGACAAGCCCACATGGCTGCCGGAACGCATCGACCGCGTCTCGCCGGCGCTGTCGTAGGTGCTGGAGAAGTCTCAGTGCAGTCCGGAAGCCCGTCGTGTCGTCACGCCCTCCTCTGCCATATACCCCGAATATGGATATATCGGTAAACTAGCAGTGTCGGTCGTGACGGGTGGAAGCCACACAAACCAACAATGCAAGTTCCACGTGGTGGACAGTGAAGGTATTGTTACCGAGGTAGGGAGATGCACTCACACCGGAAGGTGTAGCACCGTCGGCGTCTCTTTGCGCGAGGACACATTTTCCTCGATTTTCGTGAGTCGGGCATGCACAAAAGTCCATTTCGTGACCTCATTATGTGAGCGACGGCTGGAGCATGGAACAGCGACTCGAGAGTTGCTACCGAGTTGCTCCAGCTCTAAGGCTGTATCAACTCGTAGCAACTCTGAGTCGCTTCGCCAGAAGTTCAAGGGCTTCTTTGCGGTCAGCGACGTCTTCCACACGAGTTGAACTGGCCTTGCCCCCCTGACGTGGCACGCGACTTGTTAGTTGCTACCATGTAACTTGCTGCATTGTGCAACCCGCTGCATTGTGCAACCTGCTGTGTCGTGCAACCTGCTGTGTCATGCAACCTGCTGTGTCGTGCAACCTGCCGTGTTGTGCAACCTGCTGTGTTGTGCAAGCTGCTGCATTGTGAAACCTGCTGCGTCGTGCAACCTGATGCATTGCGCAACCTACGCATGTCCTGCCATATCTCCTCCTATACATGTCCTGCCATCGCTACCAGCATGGCTCCTGCCACTGTGTGGGGTTGCTGGCATCATGTCGGTTGCTGGTATGGCTGCTGCGGCAGCACAGTTTTGGTTCCAGTGGCTCGGAATCGATCTGCACTCGTCTCCAGCTCTTCACACACGCATATGCGTGTGACGCGTGCAGGGCTGTGCCGCCGTGTTGCCATACCACACATGCAGGATGGAAGGCTTCTTAGCGCAGCAGGATCTTTAGGAGAGTGTTGAGGAGAACTTTGTGTGGGGGGGGGAGTTGCTCAGAGATGTCAAGGTAATCGCAACTCCCACCCCCCCCATCGATCTGCACTCGTCTCCAGCTCTTCACACACGCATATGCGTGTGACGCGTGCAGGGCTGTGCCGCTGTGTTGACGCGTCACACACACACACATGCGTGTGACGCGTGCAGGGCTGTGCCGCCGTGTTGCCATACCACACATGCAGGGCTGGAGAGCTCCGCCGGCCAAGGCGATGAAATCGAAGCCCGCTGTGCTCATGTTCTGAAACCGACGTTGAGGACGAGTCACTCTTTCCAGTTGCAGCAACAACAGCACCAGTGGCGATGTTGCTGCTGTTGCGACGGCAGCAGCTGCAGCGGCCTCCATAGTAGAAGTGGGTACAGCAATAGCAGCAGCAGCAGTAGCAACTGGGGCGGCAGGAGCAGCAGCGGCGGCAGAACATCACATTCACACGTGCAACTGCCAACGCCCATGCTGTCGCCAGGCTCCGGAGTTGTCGATGACGTACAAAAACGACAATCTTGCCGCAGCTCCAGCGCTGAGAGTTCGAGGCTGGCATCGCTCACAAGAGCGGTATGGAGCGGTATGGAGTTGCAGAGCAGCTGTGGTTGCATGGAGGCTATCGCACTGGAGTTTGTCTCTTTTTTTTCCGAGCAACGAGTCTGAGTGTGGTTGGCATGATGTCAGCGCTCTTTTTACTGCCAAAGCAAGCGTAAGGCGCCTCTCGCTCTACTCATCTAGATCTTGTTGGACCCTTGCACGTACACTTGATCATGAAAAAGTTCGCAATACATCGTCACTCGCACACATGACTGGAACCACCTGCTGGACTTTATCAGTTTCATTTTAATTGTGTTTTACTAAAACGCTTTGCAAAGCGTTTAGGAAATTACAGTCACTCTCACTCGTGACTGGAACCACCTGCTGGACTTCATCATTTTCGCAGTAGAAGCTCGACGAGCCACTGCCCAATGTAAACCTCTCTCCCCGAGTGACAGGAACAATTGCATGTTGCGAAGGCCGGAGACTCCCAATGCCTTTCCGAAACCTCTTGCAGACGCAACATCTCTCCCCCCTCACCTACTTGCCCCTTCCACAATTTTCAGTCACACTTTCTGCTGCACTAGATGGCACCACCAACATTTCTGGTTTCTGGCGGATTATGGCTGAGAGACTCTATCAAACAAAGGTGGAAAATGTGTTTCTAGAAGGTCCCCTTGGAAAGAAGAAAACGGAAGGTACCAGTTAGCTTGCATATCTTCTAGCGATGAAATGGCGCTGGATACCTGGCCAATGGCATTCGGGCTATTGGTACACGCGTCAGCAATGAGTTGGGTTTTGTTGGGAACATCTCTAGATACGAGTGTGAGGCATGTACTTTTCGCTGCCTGGTGAGGTTCACCCGGCTACTCTCGCTTCACCAATTACTTCCATTTTCCAGCAACTCCCGCATGCCCTCTGGCCGCAGCACTGAGTGCGCACTCACTCACAATCATAAATTGTTAAGCTGAGAATGTGTGATCAACACCTCCAAAGTGTTGCGCATCGCACCATGGTGCAAGGCAACAGGATGATTGCGGGAGCCGAGAACATGACTACTTTGTTTGTCTTAATCTTTCCTTCTCATATCCCTGTAAGGCGAGGATCAGAAGAGGGAAAAATGGAGGGAAGGGAAAGGCAGAGGAAGGACCCCCCTGCAGGGCGAGAGGGGGGGAGGGTGGAGGGGGAGTACAGGACAGGGGTAGGCAACGGAGGGAGGAGTGCAGGGGAAGGAAAGGAGTGACAAGCCAAAAAAAAAAAAAAAAAAAA
>SZWC01002281.1:202848-223306 GCA_023375785.1 Penium margaritaceum
ACTTGTCCCAAGTGTGGCCATAAGGGACACAATATGCATGATTGTCCCAACCCAACAACCCACATCCCAGATCAAGAGATAGCCCACGGCATAGCTCAATGTGCCAACGCAACATCACACATGGAGATAATGGAGATCAAGATTACAACTCCGCCGTATAACCACGTGGTGATTCAATGAGGTATGGTTAATTGGGGGCTTTTTCTGCACCGGTTTTCAAGTGCACCCGTCTAGTGTGTGATTTTGTCATATATGGAAAGCTTGACCCCCCACCCCTATGGGGGGGTCCAATGCATGGGGTTAGTGTATGAGTATAGTGCGCTCATTCTCCACACAAAAGTACACTGATCATGCACTCAGTGCTTGATATTATCCTATATAGAAAACTGGACCCCCACCCCTATGCGAGGGTCCAGTGCGTGGGGCTAGTGTATGAGGAAAGTGCGCTCGTTCCCCACGCAAAAGTACACTGATCACACACTCAGTGCGTGATTTTATCCTACATGGAAAACTGGACCCCCACCCCTATGCGGGGGTCCAGTGCGTGGGGCTATTGTATGAGGGCAGTGCGCTCATTCTCCACACAAAAATACACTGATCATGCACTTGGTACGTGATTTTTTCCTGTATGGAAAACTGGACCCCCTTCCCTATGGGGGGGTCCAGTGCGTGGGGCTAGTGTATGAAGGCAGTGTGCTCGTTCCCCACACAAAAGTACACTGATCACACACTCAGTGTGTGATTTTGTCCTCTATGGAAAACTGAAACCCCGTCCCTGTGGGGGAGGGGGTCCAATGCGTAGGGCTAGTGTATGAGGACAGTGCGCTCGTTCCCCACACAAAAGTACACTGATCACGCACTTAGTGCGTGATTTTGTCCTCTATGGAAAACTGGAACCCCGCCCCTAATGGGGGAGGGGGGTCCAGTGCGTAGGGCTAGTGTATGAGGGCAGTGCACTTGTTTCCCACACAAAAATACACTGATCACGCACTCAGTGCGTGATTTTATCCTATATGGAAAACTGGATCCCCACCCCTATGGGGGGGTCCAGTGCATGGGGCTAGTGTATGAGTGCAGTGCGCTTGTTCCCCCCACAAAATTAAACTGATCACGCACCCAGTGCGTGATTTTATCCTACATGAAAAACTAGATCCCCACCCCAATGGGGGGGGGGGGCAGTGTGTGGGACTAGTGTATGAGGGAAATACGCTCGTTCTCCACACAAAATTACACTGATCACGCACTCAGTGTGTGATTTTGTCCTATATGGAAAACTGGACCTCCTCCCCTATGGGGGGGTCCAGTGCATGGGGCTAGTGTATGAGGGCAGTGCGCTCGTTCCCCATACAAAAATACACTGATAACGCACTCAGTGTGTGATCTCGTCCTATATGAAAAACTAGACCCCCATCCTATGGGGGGGTCATGTACGTGGGGCTAGTGTATGTACATACTCGAAGTGTACATGCACAACTTGAGTACACTAGAATTTCAGTGCCCTTGCCTAGTGCAAGCGCACAGCTAGAGCGCACTTGAAACCCAGTGCGTGATTGGCCCGCCATCAACCATATATGGATTCAATGGCTAAGGAGGTCATAGAGGCAACAGCAGACAACAATAACGATGTGTCGAGCAATGAGAGTAAAGAGTTGGTAAGGTTTGAAGAGGACTCGGTCAAAGAGGATGATGATGGAGAAGTGCTCATGAATTATGGATTTAAAGAGGAGGCCTACAAGTAGAAGAGGAGGACACATGAGCAGAGTGGGAGGATGCAGTTCCCTCAGCTGTGATGCTTGGGCTGATAGCATCAGGGAAAGGAGTAGACAACTCCTTGAATCAGGTTATCACATACAAAGTTAATGATATGTCTGTAATGCTAACATATGCTCAACTTCATTACTTCAATTTAAGTATAATGCAGAAAGAATATAAGGAAAGCCGAATCTTGATCTTGTTCTTTCATTGTGTAAGGAAGGGGTTTCTAAGTGGTCAGGCACAAAGGATAGGGGGTGTGGAAAATGAAGAAGGGATACACTACTAACGAGGGAAGGAAGCAGTGTGATAAAGAACTGTAATGACTGACCTTTCATTTTTACTTTTGAAAAAAAGTAAAGACGATGTTGTTCGACAACCCTACATGAGCACGCTTTGCGTGAACAATAAATGCATCTACTAAAAACTCTTGTGACAACATCAATGCCTGAAATTCATGAAACCAACTTAGAAGTATTTCCAGGGGAGTGATAAAATATCCACATATTCACGCATACACCCGTCATATAGGTATGTGGCTGAACAAGCCAGCAATATCCAGTAAATTATACATTCTAATAGCTATATCAATGGCTTGTTGAGCTAGAATGCTATGCAAGAAAAGTATAAGCAGATATAATGCCAACATGTCAATGCCTCTTCTCTCACAATGAATCACGTATCCCTTCATCCAGGGGTTTGTGATTGTTTGTGAGAGGATTTTCAAGGAGTTTCATGGGGAGTCCAAGACTCTTCATGCATCCAAAGGATCCTGCTTGGTCATGATACCACGAGGCATAATGACAATGGACAATTATTGATTCCTGACACTCTAAACATAAATCAAGTTATGGTTTAAATGAGGATTGCACGTGAAATGGGGGAATTGGTGGCAGGGGAAAATATAGAAGGGTGATTTTTTTGTCAGTCGTCGTTTTTGCAATGGAGCAAGAATTGAGATAAAGCAACGACGATGAAACTCCTTGCTATACTCGACCAACAATGCATATTGTCGATTAGGCATGGAAAATGAGTTACATATAATGTTGTTATTTTTTCAGGTATCGTACGTGGGAGGCTTTTAATTCAACTCATGGATATGGAGGCTACAAACCTTCAGTTGTGTGAAAACCACAAATGTTATTATACATTTTCTAATTGGACAAAAAATCCTTAGTGGACAATTGTTCGTTCCTCCTTGCTACGTTACTGGTGTCATACAAACACTTCAACTCTACGGCATGAAGCTATTCAACTATTAAAATCCCCGGGATTATGCCTCACTAGTGGAGTGGTTTTAACGTGCATGGTTGTAAAGGCACATGCGCCACGGAGAAGACTATCCGTCCTTGAACATTACAGCACTGACGTGGACATTACCACATAACAATTCACCTACAAAGCGGACAAAAAAAAACCAGATCAACAACGCATTCCTTGAATGGGCTTATGTATTGAGATGCCATACAGACGCAAAGTGTGACACTCATATACCCAATGCACCACATAGACGGACACGTACACCCATGCCCCTCACAAAAAAGATCAGTATTGCTCTCGGGGTCCGATGTGGTCACTGTACCGCGGCCTCGGCGCTGCAGTACACTACGATGCGGCATCGAGGTGGCACATCGGCCAATTTTTCCAAAACATGCAGCCAGCTGCCCTTGACCGCCCTCTTTTTTTTAATTTTTCTTTGTGCGTGAGGCATGTGGGTGCATATTTGGAAGGGAGTGATTCCAACACCTCATGCAGCCTCATCAACTGAAGGGTTTCACTAGGCAGGAGAGATGTTTCTTATCTTATTTTCACTGGTCAGTATTTTTCCATGATTATACGGTATGACACATAGTCAGATTCATTCGGCAGCTTAGGTAGCATGCAGATATGACCAGGAACAATGAACCTTCTCTTGTACGAGGGTATGGTGATGTACTTTCTATTGATGTGCATTGTGATCAAACCCTTCAAAGTGCTTTTCAAACTACCTTGGGTTTGGGTATACAAACATGCCACCATCAAGCAAGGGGTCATCACACCCCCCCCCCCCCCCCCCTCCCAACCAGTCCTTGTGATCGTTGAGGACTCGTCGATAGCCGTACCCGTGACCACTTATATTGTCTCTATGTCTCCTGCTTAGGCTTTGCTTTGCGACACTTGGTTGCTAGGTGAGCACCATGCCGCCCCGCAGACGACCAGTAAGCTCCTCCTCCTTTGTAGGGTCATCCGGCCTCTATGGCTCAACCTCAATGTCGACGATGCAGATCATGTAGCCGGACTTCAACCCAGCACCAGTCAGTCACCTGCATAGAGAATTCCTCACCCTAGCTCTCTTTTGGCACTGCCGCCCCGTATCGACGCCATCCAAGAAGCCAGGGTTTTCCTGCAACAGTTTTGGCGTCACCCTCAGTGGCATATGCGACAGAATCCGTGGCCACTTTGGCAAACGCAACGGGAATGTCCAGCAGTGTGAGCACCTGCCTCCACTAGCCCGTGATGTTTTTGGCCTTGCCCGTTTGACCGGGCCCCCTAGTGACTGGGCTCCATAATTCCCACAGTTGTATAATGGACTCGGTGACAGCTGGGGAACAACACCAAAGCTAGTTGTGTGGGCTATTCCGTTTGAGAAAAGGCAACGAGTAGAGGCATTGGAGCGTGCATGTTTGCCTTTTGGACGAAAATGACAATGATGGTATCCTGCGAGGACTCTCTCCAATGGCCAATCCTCTTCATGCCCTGCAACAACAACAGCAGTAGCAGCAACAACAGTTATTTGAGCAGCAGCAGGTATTGCAGCAGCAGAATCTTCTTCAATAGCACATGCTTCAGCAGTAGCAGTAGCAGATGGATCAGCAGCAGCCTACACAAAAGGTGACACTTCTCCAGCCTTCTCTCCAGCCCAGGCATCGCCAGGGCATCAACAGGGCACGGGGCATGGTGCAAACCTCCATGCGCGGCCATTGTGACACTACAGCCAACACAACATGCCAGATGGCCATCTTGAAGCTCGCATGATATGCAGGCTTGCCTATTTCCTTCAACATGGAAGGCCTTGTTCTGGAAGTTGCCCGCATTGCCAAGCTGACCACCTCTGCCTCCACTCTGCCCAGCCGCAACACAGTGGTGGGGAAGCTGCTACCCAAGCTGGACCAGCAGCTAGAGGAGCTGGAATCCTCTTTGCGTCAGGGTTGGGTCATCACTGGCGTCACCTTGGCAGTCGAAGAGTGGGCCGACATCCAACAGCAGCCGATCTATAATGCTATGGCCATGAATGCAAAGGGCAGCTGCCACGTTTTGAGTAGGCATGCAAGTGCCTGCATCCGTAATGCCGACCACGTTGCTGGAATGATCGAACACACAATAGAGGAGGTCAGGGTGCAGCATGTGGTGTCCGTGATTTGTGACAGTACCGCCTTGACAAGCGGCGTTTGAGGATCTGAAGGCCAGGTACCCAGGGGTGCTGTGGCAGGGCTGCTGCGCCCACAACCTGGACCTTGTCATGAAGGATTTGGCCAAAGTGGAGTGGGGTGTTTCGGTGCTGAGTCGTGCTGAGAAGGTGATCAACTTCTTCAGGAACAATGACATGCTGAGGACGTGGTTGAAGCAGCAAACTGGCGGTCACGTCCTCATTGCACGTTGCGAGACCCTCTTTGCATCTGCGCATGATGCTTTGCAGCAGCTCATCGATGTTTGGCCTTTTTTGCTCAAACTTTTCCATAAAGAATGCTATATTGAGATGGGCTCTCAGTGCGACGGGGCGTTCAAGGCCCGCAAGAAGGAGGTCCAAAAAATCATACGCAGGCGTGTTTTTTGGCTGCA
Organism: Penium margaritaceum; assembly: GCA_023375785.1. Classification (NCBI taxonomy): domain Eukaryota; kingdom Viridiplantae; phylum Streptophyta; class Zygnematophyceae; order Desmidiales; family Peniaceae; genus Penium; species Penium margaritaceum. The sequence goes on from SZWC01002281.1 coordinate 208,420, forward strand.
GGTCCAGCAGTTTCGCGACCTCCTCTCTCCGCTTGCGGCATGCCTGTGCATTGGAGACCAGCCAGGGGGGCACTAGTGAGAGATCTACGAGGGTCTTCTTGACTGCACTGTGCGACTCAAAGCCCTGGCCAAACCCTGTGGCAACAAGCCTGCACGTGTGGCTGCTGCTCATGTTAAGTAGGCTGAGGAGCGCCTCAAGTACCACTGGATCAAAGACATGATTTGCCCCCTCTATGGAGCTGCCCGTCGTGTGCACCCCATCCATTTTGGGAATGTTTTGGATAGGGATGTGAAGATGGTGCAGGCATGGTCACAGGTGATAGAGGCACCGGTGCCTGCCCCGAAGCACAGTGTGCTGTAGAACGAGCTGGAGGCATTCTAGCTTGGAGGGGTGACTGTTGAAGTCATCCCAATCACCACCAAGCGCTTGAGCGATAAGGTGTGTGCAATAGTGGCTCATGTGGTGGGCAAGGAGCTGGCACCATATGAGAGGACATCTCTTCACCTCGTCCACATGCCGATGCTACGTTCTCTGGCCATCAAACTACTCTCGCAGCCGTGCGCCAACTCTGAATGCAGGCCCATCTTATCCACCCATGAACTCATCCACACCGCACGCCGGAACTGCCTCCACATCCGCATGGTGGAGCAGCTTGTTTCTGTGGATGTGCAAATCTGGAAGCACCACAAGGGCAGCAAGGCACGTTGCAGCAAGGATTGGATGAATTCCGATGACTCCGACAGCGAGGAAGATGGTGTAATTGTGGAGGAAGTGGAGAATGAGGATGAAGGAGAGGTGGTGGGAGAGAATGAAAGCGAGGAGGAGATGGAGGAAGAAGAAGAGGTGTATGTGGAGGGTGAGGATGAGAAAGGAGAGCAGGGGCAGCAGAAAGAGCAGGAGCAGCAGTATTCTGGTGATGGTGGTCCATCCTTTGCCAGACTTGTGAGGTCCAGAGATGATGTGTAGGCCTTCAGTGGGGATGACGGGGGTTGAGGGACCACATGATGTGGCTGCTGCTGCTACAGCAGTCTAGGACACCAATGCAGATGCTGAATCAGACGAAGATGTTGAGGGGGCTGCTGAGCTGAACAAGGAGGAGGATGCCACAGGGCAGGACTCGGGCTACAACCATAGCTATCAATGTGGAGGAGGATATCACACTTTGTCCACGTGCTACACAGGGCAGGACCCGGGCAGAGGGTGCCAACATAGGCGGCAGTGCTGCTAAGAAGAAGAAGGGAGGCAACAGTGCAAGTGTGACAAAGGCTGCTAAGGCAGAGGGATGGGGGCAAAGGGAGGCAGCAACATTGCATCTAGGAAGCTGGGGAAGCATAAGGCAGCCGGGCGTTAGATGGGTCATTCAGCAATGGGGGGGGGAGGGGGTTGATAGGGATAGGAGGGATAAGTGGGATTGCATGTGAAGTTTGCTACTTATGCTGGTGTCGATGCATTTTAAATAGCAGAAATCATTTCAGACTCAAATGTTTCTTTTACTACTTGTGTTGCTCTCCTTGGACTTTGCTGTTTGCTCCAGTGCTAGCGCATAGCCCACATACAAATTGATGAATTGTACATGAGTGTCATAATAAAGGACAACATTGGATCAAACACAATGAATTTGAATGCTATAAGACTGTCCACATTAGTGTGTCCATCAATGTACAATGCTCGTCCCCTATTACAACCGATGTGTTGATGGACCGAGGTGGTAATGGACCATCCCGATGTGCCGATGTGCACATCGATGTTCAGTGGTTTGAGGTTGGGAGAGCATCACTGAAAAAGATGCATACATACAAGCATTGCTCGGAAAAGTGAAAATAGCCAGCAGCAAAAAAAAGTAGGTGAGAAGCTCACCCTGTTTCCATGCACGATCACGATACAAAAAATGGAACATGGCATATCACTGTTGCATGTCATGCAATAAGATGATGTTTTCTAGTTTCACGATGTTACTCATCAATTGTTGTGGTGCCAGTTGGGCAATTCGGAAATTGTATCTGGTGCATGGGTATATGCAAAATTCTCTCTTGCGATTTGTTTGATGTGGTACCTTATGCTGCACGTGAGTATGTGCAATGCGTTGTACGGTGTGTCAGAGTACACATCATGTTGTCAATGAAAAATTGGAGATAAATGACTTTTGCCCTTTGTGGAATAGAAGAGGAGGACTCCGTAGTAGACCCTGACTATGAGGTGGAATGCCAAGGAGTTGGCGCATTTACATGCCATGTATGCACTATTCATATCTATAAAGTAAACGGGTAAAAATACCAATCCCCTATTTTGACATGCGTGATCCTTATTCCCCCTTGTTTGGAACTAAGTAACCCATCTGACCATGTCTCGAAAAAATACACCCCATCCACCTCTACCTCAGAATAATGAGGCCAATTCACCCATGACAGTTTTTGACTTTTTTTTATATAGTATATTGTCATTACTCTTTGATGGAGGGGTATTTGTGGTATTTTTACAGGATTTGATCCCTTTCAACATGTCATTCGTTTTTCACATACGCCATGTTTGTTCTCAAGACAAATACAATGTTGGACTAGGTCAAGAGTTTGACACATGGCTTTTTCATAAGGAAAACAAGGGACATGCACTTTTTATTTTCACGAGTTCAGCAACATCGGTCGCATGCACGCAACCCAGCAAATGCTGCATTGGCCGCATGAATTTGACCATCTAATCATCCTTTTTTCAAAACAATTCACGTGGCACTGATATTTGGGACAGAAGTCTATATGAATGTGCTGACATCCGAGCCTGATGCAAATAATTAAAGGTTTTCACGGCTACCCATGACATGGACAGGCCAACGAGGGACTGCCATTGTTTTTCTGGACAGCGGTTGCTCATATGAAATTGCCATGTGTAGATGTCATGCACGACCTTGTCTGTTGGTGGTCCAAAAACATTTTCAATAGCTGACGAGGAGGTCATGTGATAGGGGAAGTGAGTGCATGTGAGGGGGGAGGGAGGGGGGTGTTGCACACACCGTGTGCATGTATTTTTGCTTGAACGATCATGCATGACTATCTCGTGCACCCAGACGTGGCTATGTCGCCGCGATGTACTGCCTCACAAGTTTTCTCATGACTGGTGTGCCAGTCGTTTCCTCTCGCTTGCTCCATGTATGCTGTCCTACCATCTTGACACCATGCCTCAACCAAACCCTCAGGTCAAACCATAGAATGGTGCTCCAAACAGAGGGTAAGCCGGGTAAGTGTGGCACATGGGATACAAAGGGTAATTAGTTCTAAGGAAAATACACATTAATCCAGGTCTTCAGGATGGCTGGAAAGCTTCGCCAGCACACGTGGCAAAATACCACGCGACTACGTCACGAGGTCAACAACTCCCTCCCCTTGTACCTAGGGCCTGCTTCCCACAGGTACCGGGAAAATTCCCTGCCAGACATAGGCACATTTGACGATGTCATGTTTTGGTTACAGTGCAACATTACTAATGGTCTCTTGAACAAGCGATTGGCTGAGTGGGATTCTCTCCCTAAAAAACAAGTCATCCGACGTGCCTCCCCATGCTCCTCGCTCCTTGGATTTCCACAAAACTGCCCTTGTTAGGCATGGGATGCTGTCACGTCTTGTCACTTCTTGGTGGCTATCCCGGTAATCGTTTCCACCTCTTACAAACACCAACTCTATGTTTGTATGTTTTTTTTGGTATTGGTTTGGACATGCAGTTATCGATTCAAACTTCATGTGTCTCATTGTGCGATATGTGTGTTTCCTTGTGCACGTGATTTCGGCGACTAGCCATACTCATAAAGAAACAGAATGTAGAGGCCATGGTTGACTCGTGCCTCACTCGCATGGTATTTTACCGGGTGTACGCCAAAAGCATTCCCTTGTCGGTGATGAAAAGCATCAGGCCAGTGGAGCCGGCCTGGATACAGCTAGGACCACGGCGTGGGAGTGGGCGTCACGAAGCATATGCAAGGACAGGCAAACCATCATGAGGAATAAGTTTATATGCCCTCACTGTGGACAGATGGGCCACACCAAACCCAATAGCTGCAAGTCCGGCACATGCTGTAGCCAAGTGACACGCTGATCTTTCCACTGTAGCACATTGTACTACAGTTACCCTCACACAACGTGCTACAATGGTAGGGGTTGCAGCTGGTTCTATGTTAGCTATAGTTGCTGCTCATCCTGCAGGTGCCAAGGATGATGAAAGACCACTTTGTGAATAGTCAGATAAGGGAGAGGACCTGGGATGGAGATGGAGGGGACAGTGGATTCCAGTGCTTACTCTCCTCCTACAGATGATGTGGATGATACGGTGATTTAGGATGAGCACACAACCCAATTGCATGAGGAGGAAAGAGATTGGGAGGGAGACATAGAGTGCAAGGAGGGCATAGAGGAGGCAGAGTGAGGTAAGCTTACATGGCATCATGACGGTTTCATTTAACTTGCACCTCTTTCATGTCATTTTTCATGGAATTTATATAATTTCCAATTTTTATTGGCTGAAGCCATGTGCCTCCTAAGGTTGGTCATTCTTTTCAAATGTGCAAGAGGATGCAGGGTGGACCATTCACATTGAGCAAACTCTGTTCTCAGAAAGACGTTGCACAAGGCAAAAGGGGGGTTTCATCTTAGGGAATGGATTAGGATCCATGTCAAGGGGCCAAGGACATCTGCTACTGGGAATATAGCATAGTCATGGGGGAGTGAGCTAGATAACATGTGGCAGAGATGATGAGATCTGTTACAATGCTTTGCATTGTCAGCATGGGAGGACCTATGTCCAGTTGTTGACATCATCCACTTTTTTTGAGGATCGAGCAGAGACTTTTTTACGAATAAATGTATCATACATTCTCTGTGGTTTGATATTGATGATTCACTGGATAAACTTTCATCGACCATGTGATTTTTTTTAATGTACATCCACTTTACATGGTCAAGTTCCATGGATTGTTTATTGAAGACGTGACACTATGGTTGTAGTGGTGTTGATGAAACCGATTTCATATGCATTACTTGGTGAAGAACCTATATGGACAACCCTTATCTGAATTGATATCGACTATAATGATATCGGGTGCATGCAGATTGTAAGTGTGCTTCATAAGCATATGAGAAAGAATGTCATTCAGGTGGTGGATACTACACAATGGTTGAGTAGCGATATGTCACAAGTGTAGTATTAAAATTGTATTCCACTCTGTACATTGGTTTCATTTCATAGAAAAAGATAACAATGCACGTAATGTTTAGTATGCTATGATAGTGTTACAGGCATTTATTCAATAGTGAGCAAGGCATGTGATGATAAAACCTAATACAAATTACAACACTTTTTTGGTATTAAAAACAATCTTATTTGAATGGAGATCCCTACCTAGCCTGTTACTTTATGCACAAATGTACACGAAATAAACCTAACATGGAGACCTGAGTGATCAAATATATTGGCAGACACATACTCAATATGTCAGCCATATCACTATAATGTATCAAGAATAAATTACATGCTCACATGTACTCCCTAGTTCATGGGTACACCGAGACCCATAGCTGCCAGTCAAGTGGGCACTATTGTGGGCGAGCATGGGGTTCCTTCTTCCCTAGTAGCCAAGGCATGGTGTATAGTTCAAGATCTGTCTCTGCATATGTCACGTACCATATGTGCCTGTGCTTAGTCCACCCTGCCACCACTTGACCGTGAACCATGGGGCGATGTGGTGGGATAATGGACCCACTCGTGGCTCTGGTATGAGAGCACAGCACTCCAAAGGCGGGAATGTACACTTATCTGCAAGAGGTACCATGCATAACAATAAAATAAACCACTGCGTACACCTTACAATGGAGGAGGACTGGGTTTGTGGAGGTCCACCGTTAGATTCTGGCCAAGTATGTACCGTTTTTTTAGTGAAATGAGACATTTTTTTTATAAGTCCCATTTAGATTTTGCAGTCCCTAGTATCCCCCTTGTATTGCAGTCAATCACACACTCAACCTAGCATGGTGTTCCCCGTTCATCATGCCAAACCATCTTCCGTACCTCATCAATAATGCCTGGAAACAATAGACACACACACTAGGTTTTGTTACTCTTGATGGCCGCTTTAGCTCCACTGCATTCAATGTATCATATATTTTTTTAACATTTTGTAAACGAGGCTTATTTCTACTAGCGAGGACGGAATGGTGATAATTTCAAAGTACATAACAAGGGTTGGTTTTGTTTTTGTAACGAGTCAAATCTCTAGCTCCTGCGAGGACGTCATCATCACAATTTGCCTAATGGCATCTTGGGCTCGCTAGAGGAGTTCTCCCCTCCGCGTCACTCTTGGGGGTAATCATCCCATGCAGGGAGATCGAATATTTTGAGTCTCCGCAGGCCCATTCCCAATTTTACCTCGCCCTCTTGTTCTAGGTCTCAAACGAGGAGGATATTCCTTCAAACTCATGATTTTGCACAAGTTTCCATAAACAAAACGTCAATTTTGTAGTAAACAAACTCAATCATTCTTTTTGTACACAACGGTACAAAATCTTCATGTGCAAGGCACGTCCAGTGATTTTGCATCGACGCTTTCCATTCCTCTCGTGCCTCACTTCCTTGCTCTATATCCCTCACCTTGCTCACTTGAGGAGGCGAGGAGGAGTGGGTGAGGGTGAGGGCTCAAGGCCACAGGCCTTGGCCCTTGAGACTCGCAGCCTCTTGGCCACTGATCGAGCGACCAGCTTGATAAGCGGCCAGAAGGTGGCTGGCCAATGGCCGGCCGGTCACCTGACCGGCTGCCGGCCGTCCAGCCGGCTGGCTAGCTGCCAGCGAAGGGCTGGCTGCCGGCCAGCCCTCGTAGTGGTGAGGGGTGGTGTCCAACCACCCCTCGCAATGGCGAGGAGAGAGGGTCAAACTGGCCCTCTTGTTTCACTCGTCCCCACTTATTATTAACCATCTCGGTTCATGGTCAACAAGTAGGAGTGTCAGATAGTGAGTTATCAACATTGTGAATGGTTTCAATCACCAGGTAAGCATGAACACGTGCATGGAACTTGGTTATAAGCTGCAGCTTGTCAGTCAACACGGCTTGCCGCCTGCCTCCTTCAGGTAGGAGCGACCGTGCGACAACCATGTTGGGCGTCCCCAACCTCCTATGGTCGCCGTCCATGAATATCGACCACACGGAATTTTATCCAGTTTCTCCGTGTTCAGATGGTATCCCATGTCATGCGACGATGTGTACGAGCCGCCAGCTTGCTCTAGTACTCATTGACCACCCTGTGGGCAAGCAAGATCTAGGCTCCCATGGATTATGTTCAGGTCCACAACTGGCCCAACTAGCGAGGTATTCCCTAACAACCCATGACCGAAGTGTACGCTCTCAATGCTAGAGTAGGAAAAGGGCCTCGTATAGGCCGTTGGCATCAAGGACTACCAGTGGTGGTTAAAAGGTCTCCTCTACCGTATATTGAGCCAGTAAGCTCACATGAAATACATCATGTATCTTCATAATCGACAAAAGTACAACGAGTGTGCCACTGGCTTGATGCGTACAATAATGGAAAATGATCCAATCCACTTTGATAGATTTTTTTGCACCCCTGGCGACTTCAATGGAAGGTTCTTATTGCTAAGCAACACATTGTCAGCGATGGCAACTTTTATCGGCATATGCCTTTTATTGTTGCTGAGAAGCTTCAAGGTTACCCTTCGCCTCTTGCAACAAGGAGTCAATGCACTTCGTAAAGGCTTGATCAGAATGAAACTGTCCTTCTATACTCCCACTCTTCACCAACAAAGAGGACACCACTATATGCTGATCACTGTTCAACACAAACGGTGTGAACTGTGTGGAATTGTTCACCAAGTTGTTCACCGCAAATTCTGCCGGTGCTAAGAATCCATCCCAGTCACTCATGGCAGGGTCCACGTATATGTTGAGCACATTTTCTAGAGTGTGATTCATGTGCTCTCTTTGTTTGTAAAATTGAGGGTGAAATGTTATCGACATTTGCAACTAGGTTCCAAAGTACTCATGCATATATTGCCAAACCGTACTAGCAATTCTTTGATCTCGATCATAGATGATGTGCATCGTAAGCCATTGTACTTCACAACATCTTTGAAGAAGAGACGAGTAGTCTCATCTGTATTCACATCAGTGGTTGTAGAAAGGAATTGTGTTGTCTTTGTAAGAAGTTCTACAATCAATTGTATTGCATTGTGGCCACAGGGCGTGTACAGGAGACCAGTGATAAAGTCCATGCTGACACTCCCATAGCTTTCCAAGAATGGGAAGCTATTGAAGACGTCCAAGAGGATTTTTGTTACTGACCTTGTTCTAAAGACACGGGTCGCATGTCATGTAATATGTGTGGACAACGATAGTCCATCCTGGCTACCAATAGTGCTCTGAGAGTGTCCATACAGTCTTTCAAGGTCCCACATGACCTGTGACCAGCGGATTGTTGAACTGGGAGATAATCTTTGCTCGAAGGTCTCCTGATTCCGGTACACCAACTTGTCCTCTGTTTCATATGTGCAATACTGGTACATGCGTTCATTTCAACGCAAACTGGTTCGATGGCAATACACTATCGAAGAATGGATATAAATAGCTTGTACCCATGATATTGTTGGAAAACCAACTAAATGCCTCCGACGCACTCTTTTCCTAGGCTGTTCATAGCCATGAATTATATTGCTTCCGATCAACCTCTTGATGAAATTCAGCCAGCGTACTAGCTTCTTGTTGGGTGGCTGACAACTGTGGAGCTGGTGGACCATCCAGAAATTGACCACCGATCGATGGTTTTCCAGTCAAGAGTCAACGTGGAAGGAGAGGGCAAGGGAGGAGTATAGTGTGAGGGAGGATTGGAGTATGGAGGAAGTGGGAACAAGGGTTGGGTAAAGGTTTCAGGGAGGCATTGAGGGTCGTGGTGGGATCGAGGGTCAGGATGGCTTCAACGGTGACTATGAGGTCAAGGGTGAGGATGGGATTGATGACAAGGGAGGGATTCTAGATGAGGCTGGGATTGAGGGCAAGGGACTGTGGGCAACCTTGAATAGTTTGTTAAGGTCCTTACCAGTTTCTTTTACATTATTTTCTCACATGCGAGACAAAGGTGTATGTTATGTCATCGTCGAAGACCACGGTCACATGGTGGTGATATCCACAAATGAGCCATGAAAAGTTTTACGTTGCAAAGCTATACTCAAGGCAAACGTTTGAAGCTATACTCAAGGCGTATACCGGCTTTTAAGTTTGACGAGCATATATAAAAACATAGTCATGAGAATATTTTAATGATGAATATTCAAGATGAGTTTAACCATAAGTTTGTATGTGTTTTGAACTTAAGTCGTATGGAATTACACTTACAATGATAATTTGATTAAATCCCTTCTTTGGGTTTGAAATTCCTCCTGTACATGTGACTCTAATGTAATGTGTTTCAACTTATGTCTTTCCAGTCGAGTTCAATTTGTGAACCTTTCTAGTGTTGCGCTGGGTAGAATGGAGGACCCTCCACATCTCTTTTAGTTACCCTCTTTGTAATGAAGGTGACTCACTCTCAATCAATGATCTTGCTTGATCCACATCAAGGTGGATCAATGAGGGTCCTTAATGAATCTTGTAGTCAGCCCTTACTGGGTGTTTCATCCTGGACATACACAAGTATCTCAACCCTGTGCGTGTGCATTTATGTCATAACGTTCATGGCCCACCACACAACGACCCTCGGATTTTGCGTTGAGGGCAACCCTTTTCAAATGATTGTGAAAGTTTATTCCATGAACAGAGCCAACTACAATTCTTGGTTGTATGAGTCCAATGAATGGCAATCCCGAGTTCAAAATTATTATTGTGGCAGCGGGAATTCATATTCGACAAAACCATCACTGCTTTGGAGATCAAAACTCACAACCAACGGGACCAAAAGCTGTGCTGGTCTTGGTAGAAGGCAACACAAACATCTACGTGGCAACAATAGGCCAACATGGGGAGTAAGTCACGGAAAACATTTGAGGAGTCCAAAAATAGCAAAGGACAAGAGTAGACCTCGAAGCTTCCATCCAGTCTGTCTCAACTGATTGCCACCAGCCATACTATTGTAGGTCCAATGGAGGGACTGTGAATTTTGGAAAAGGGTACCGATGTTTCTGGATTGGGGGGGGGGGGGGCTCCTAACATTTTCAATAAGATAATGGTTTGGTAGCTGGATTTGAAGACCAATCAAAATGTGTGCAAAGGAAAAATCATTAAAGAACAGCTGCACATCCATTTACTTCACGAACTTCTTCGAACAAAAAAAATACATGCTTTAACTATTTGGAGGATTTGTCGAGTGAGCAACATAAACATCATCCTCGGACGATGTTTCCTATACCAGCACATTCCACAACTGGACTAGAGAAGTGGTCAGTTTGATCATACGAGCATTAACAATAGAGAGAGTAACGACTGCCTTTGATTGAGCGACCAACCATAGAGTGCTGGTTACAGGAAGCAGCATATGAGGAAGCAATCGAGGAAGTTGCAGAAGCCATGAAATGATGACACACGATAATCATCTTGCTTGAAATGGCCGATACATATCTTTGATGAGGAGCTTATGTGTGGGTGGTCTATATGGAATGGACAAAGTGGGGAATATTATTTCCTTTGAGGTACAAGGCTCAATAGCCTCAATGGAAACTCAACTCACAAAGTTTAAGGACCTATCGGAATTTTCTTCATGGCTCATTGAGGTGTTCGAATGGGTTTACCTTGGTAAAATTCCTTGACAATTAAATTTGCAACGTGTCATTCATCACAATATTGCTCTAAACCCAGGTAGTGGCTTGACATTGAAGGGGACCTTTCGGATGAGTGATCACAAGACAGTCGATCTGAAATACCAGTTGGACTATATTCTTGAATATATTTTATCTTCCCATCTACATTACCGCACATAGGCTGGTTCTTTGTGCAAAAAAGAAGTATTATCCATATGTATGTGGATTATCCAGCATTGATTGAAATCGTTGTAAAGAAAGTTTATCTTCTACTGTGGTCAGATGAGCTTGTAGAGCATGTATTTTCTCCATAATTAACTTGGAAAATGATTATCACCAAGATTTGCAATTTTTCCGAGAATGTAAAAAAGATGGTACAATTATCCAATCGAGGGTCAAAGATCCTCTAGCATCATGGTTTGGGGCTAGTTAGCCAAGGATTTTCTATTAATCCGTTACACTAGATGATTTGTTTGTCATATACCTTGGCGACATCATGGTGTACAATTGCACATGGGAGGAGCACAATGGACACCTTAAAAAATTATTGAATTTGTATAGATATATTATGATATGGTCACCATTTGATTGAGTTATCGGGCATCATCAATATTGGCAGACGTATCACGTAGGACTCGAAACAGGTGGTGGCAGTAGCTGATTTGACGACGTCTGCCAATGCGTGAGACGTCCAGTCATATCTGCATTTCTTCAACTACTGCCATTTATCCAAACAAGAGATCAGGAGAGTGTTAACACCTCACTCTGATATCATTGGTCAAGTCATCAAGTAGAGTTGAGTGTCATGGAACAAGAAGTGTTATACTCTTTGAGAAATGCTCTGACCTTGGGGCTAGCCTTCCAATTGGATGATGTTATGGTGTTCTGTATCATTGACGCATTTGAATGAGAAACTAGAGCAGTTTCATCCAATACAACGGTACTGGAGAACACCAAGTTGCTTATATGTTGTGAGCACTACGTACACCAGAAGTAAAATGTGCAGTTCAAAAAGGGTAATGTTTACAACCATCCAAGTATTCAACACGTGGCAGTGCTATTTGAAATGTTGTCGACTTGTCATCCTTACCATACAGTTAAAATATTCATTCTCAATCAATCCTGCACCATCAACAGAATCAATGGATGGAGTTTCTAAATTTGAATATTGACCACATCATTGAGTACCGGCTGAGAAGAGAAACCCAGAGGATACTCTTAGTTGGAAAACATACCCAATGACTGAGATCAGAATCTTACTACTTGAACGATGCATATACCTCGAGCGAATATTACAAGGGGTTATGAGGAATTTCACGGGTATAGAAAAGCCAAGATCTGGTTTGATTATTCCTATGGGGAACGATGATTCACTTGCCAAGTTGTGGTACCAAATGAAGTGCTATAGACAATGCTTTCGGCGATATGGCTGATATATCCGCGCAAGCGTCAACATAAGTCTGAGATATCCATGAGTTGAATATCAACCATGCCATATCCAAAAAGTTAAAATGGAAACTACGCCATACCCATTGCATAGCCATGCTAGATCGGCGATGCAGTTCGTCGATTGAGCGAAGCGAGGGAGGTGACGTGTCACCCTCCTCGTTGCAAGAATCACAATCGAGCGATGAGCCTTTTGTTCTTCTTTTTGGACTCACAAATGCCCATTCGCGGATGTAGCATTTTATGTTTGTGCGGGCTCCGCCAGCGCAAGCATAGAAAACCCTAAATCCATGAATGGGGGTTTGCGAGTCCAAAAAAAAAAAACAAAAAGCTCATCGCTCGATCGCGATCAAGCAAAAACACCCTTTTCATTTTGTTTTGGAAACAAAATCTACTTTACTACATGCAAACCGCTTTCAAAGCCTACCCCAAATTACACTCGGAGTTCTAGGGTTTTATTTTTACGCGGGCTCGTGCTGGGCCCTGCGGTAGAGGGGCCCAGCAGGTTCCCTTTCAGCGCATGGGGTGTTTTGGACCCCCCACTCAAAACCCTCATACACCTTTGTGAAGAAAGCCACAAACCCTTCTATTGAGGGGTTTGTGATTTTTATTTCATGTCTAACGGTGTCAGCATGCTATCGCTGGATGGCATGCAGCGTCGACATAGTGTATACATTTGGATATGGCATCTTTTTTTTGCATGCTCGCTGGGTATAGCATTAATAAAGACGCCAAAAAAAAAGGAATTGGATATGGCGTGGTTAATGTCTAGAACATGGATATAGCGATAGATATCGAGAATTCTGTGGATATATGGTCACTCTCCTGTAATGCTTTTGGAGGAGTGCGACAATACCGACCCAGGTGGAGACTTCAACAAGGGAAAGAAGTTAGAGCATATCATAAATGAGTACTTTTGACACTAAATACCAATTGACATCACAAGCTATTGTAATACGTGGGACGTCTATTCGTACCATATTCTGAGATAACCCAAAATTCCTAGGTTTGCCTCAACCACTCCTAGGGTTAAGCGAGCCATGGTTGGACAACTTAATGGACATTGTAACGGGTTTTTCTTTCACAGTGAATGGATCTTGACACAATTCTTGTGGTGGTTGAAAATTCCTTGGGGATGTTGCACTTCAGCCTAATTACCATAATAGTTACCGTCGAGGGAGAAATGCGACTGGTCCTCAATGGCATTTTCCATTTGTATGGTGTTCCCTCCTCCATCACCTACGAGAGAAATGGAAGGTCTAGCAGTAGATTTTTATGGGAACAAATGACTCGCTAAGGAATTCACATCCAACTGTGTACAGGATTACACCCTCGTACTGATGAGTATACCCAACGAACCAGTAAAATTGTTGAGAACACTCCGAACTATATGCGGGCCACATGGCACCGACTCGACTGTAAAGCTACTAGCGCCAAAACTCGCATAGAACTCTGTAGAATATACATGAATTGCTAAATTTAATTCTAAGGTTGTTTGTGGAAGTATATGCACAGCACCGTTAGGTTTGCTAAATTCCAAGTGACATATGGAGTGTGACACGTGGAAAGAGAAATGTTGGATGATGCTCACAAAGAGACAAGTGGAGATGAAGCAAGCTACAGAGAAAAATGGATGAAAAATTTCTTCCAAATCAATGATTACATCCTTCTTAATTTGAAGGACACCAAAGCTCCAAAGGCAAGACGTGAATTTGATATCTACGACAATTGTTTGGCATTACAGAGATATAGGCACCTGCCATTGCCAAGCTTTGCTTATTTGACAGGGTGGCTATCCACCTAGCATTGCAGCTCAGTAGCCTTAAAATATTCAAGGATCAAAGTAAGTACCTCCTTGACAGAGACATACCTCAATACAGTCATACCACTGCCACCACCTATGGAAAAAGGAAATGGCAAACAATTCAATGTTCAATATCAAGGACATGGAGGATGAGGCAATATTTTGCAATATCCGTGCACGTGGCAGAGTTATGAAACATAAAAAAAAATACTTAGAAACCTTCAATATTGTATGAAATAATTATGAGCAAATCGACAACTGTATATGCCAACATTGTCCTGCAACTCTCGTTATAATGGTATGTTGTAGCTATGAAGGAGCAAAGTGTTATTTGTGTGACATACAAGAGTTTCTCAAATCTCCTCAACTGTTATACATATTCTGGTCCTACGTTCATGGCCCACTACAAGAAAATCTCAAAATGTTTACATGGATCGATCATAGGAGAGTTTTCCAACTGTCCCAACTTGTTGTGTTCTATGTCAGGAGGTTTTAATAAGCTTGACCTCCTTCCAGCAGATTTCATTTAAATTTCACTGGCAATGTTAATCTTTCCATATTTTTTGGATGGGTTCTCGAAGATGCTATAATTTTATAGAGATGCTCCTCGATATTCTTGAAACCCCCCAACTTCTTGGTAGAGTTTCTCAAAACATCCACTCATGAAGGAACATCACATGTGCCATTTGCTTCAAGAGCTCAAGGTATGCTTCAGTTCAAGTATGCTTCATTCCTTTTCTACTGATGTATATACATATGTGTGTGTGTGTGTGTGTGTGTGTGTGTGTGTGTGTGTGTGTATGTGTGTGTGTGTGTGTGTGTGTGTGTGTGCGTGCCTGTATATGTGTGTGTGTGTGTGTGTGTGT